>JAJTJO010000036.1:1089274-1291780 GCA_024550625.1 Dendroctonus valens
TACTGTAGTTTGTCGTACATATCAATGCAGTGTCCGTCGGCGTATTGTAGTATGTCTCAGATTGTTCATGTGTCTTTGTTTCGGTGGAGACTGTGAGTATATGTCGTGGCAGTATATAATTGTCAAGAAGGGTGGATAGTTAAAAGCAGTACAAAAACTTCAAACACTAACAGACAATACAATTGCTTGGTTCTACAAATGGAGACTTACACCAAACACCACGAAAAACCAACTACTTTTACCAAACCACCAAATTAAAGACGACTCTCCGTCAATAACAACAGACGGAAACAGAATTAGACCAAAACAAGAGGCAAAATATCTAGGAATGACACTGGACCAAAAACTAAAATTTACAAAACATGCACAGAACGTAAGGACAAAAATCATTCAACGGACAAAACACTTCCGATCACTGACGTACAAAGACAAAGGAATCAGTACAAAGACCGCCACAAAAATTTACCAATCAATATGTAGACCTCTGCTTGACTACGGACATATACTGACAGCGAATGCATCTAGGAAAACTAAACAACACATTCAAAGAACAGAACAGATTGCCCTGAGATCAATAACGAAAATAAAACATCCTCAAAACCAACTACACAACCCCTCAAACCAACTACTCTACGAACGAACAAAATAACGCGAATAACAGAAAGACAACTCCAATTGCAAACGAAATGGAAAAACAATCCCTACAACTGGACCCTACTGAATCCCCTTTGCCTCACGAGACAAACGAGACAATCCCGCTTCCGCTTCCCAACAACAACACTACTTGAACACTTCCAACACGACTGAACCAACCTGCTAGACGATGAAAGGACATGACATAGAAGAGAGATTTTTTTGCTTTGTAATAATTTTAAGTTTACAGTTAAGATAGTTTAAGTTAGAAAATTAATCCAATACATGTATATATGCAAGGGCAGGTCACATCGCTGAATTAAAGAGAATTTAATATATTTGCTAATGTAAAATCCTATTCCCATTAAATCAGCTTATTTATTCCTAATAAACTATTATGGGTTTTACCGATATCAATGAACTTTACACATAGAATTACTCAGAACGCTCGATTATGAACATAAGAGCATTAGTCATTTTATCAATACAGATATGATTAAAACTGCCTATCCATCCTGCACAAGCTTTTTACAGCACCAGTAATCCGAACTTCTAGAATTCACCGATTAAGGTGAATTGACGAACTTTCAGATGAATTAAAAAGCCGGAAAGGACCAAAGATAGCATAATGTGCATTGATATCGATTTATTATGCTCGATTCGAAAAATTGCATTAAAAGTGCAATATATACTGCTGATTTACATCTTCAAGAATTATAAAATGTTGAAAACAATTGTTGGAATATCTTATCCGCTATAGTAACGTGTATTTTCTTCCTCTAAGTAAACGTTAACGCTAAGCCAGACGTTACGTGGGTGTATTTATTTGCACTAAAAATATCGTTATCATTGTTAAACAATTCTTTTATGATTTTTTTAAATCCTGAAAACTTCGACCTTATGAGCACGAAGATAATTTTCTTTAATAAACATCCTCGCCTATTCGCAGTACCTATCCGCAGCTTAAAATTACGTTTTCGCACAGCAGACATGTAAGTTAGGTATGTTATTGACTGCTAGAACATGACTAATAAATATCAGGAAAAATAAACGAGATACAATTATTACAATTAATAAATATCGCTTTTTAATTAGTTCAGTATTTGGCAAACAAATACAGTCCAAACTCAACATGATATTCCACTCGCATCGTTCGTGATACATATAATGGAAATGATACCACTGAAGAATTAAACAATGAGTAATACATATTGCTGTTATTATACCTATTTATATCTTTATTATTCTTCACATGAAACGGATCACTCTACAAGCATTTTATCGGCATTTGGCGCAATTACTCAACAACCCTTTGTCGGTTTATAGCAACAAATATGAATCAACCGTATATAAAAATTGTTGTTATACAAACAATTATAATAATCAGGTTTTATCATTTAACGTAATCTTTTTTTTTGGGAATAAGCAATTAATAACACATTTAAATAGTGTTGAGTATTTTTCGTTTGCGCTTCATTACTTATAACCCTTTTTGGTCCAAATTTTTGTACTTTGACTTAACATTTCAATGGCAGGCTGTTTTAAACATGTTGGTGCGGTTTATCTAAATTTCACGGTAAATCAAATTAATCCGACTAATCCTACTTGACTAGTTGATTAATTGCGTATCAAATGTAAATCAGAGTGCTGCCTGCTAAGTCTTCAAGAATTTAATCTAGAGAGCTTAATCCTATTGAGTGTTTGTGGCAGAATCTACTGATGTTTATTGAAACGCACTAGCTTGCTCATGAGTTAACTACTATTTAAAAACATTTAGTAAATATTGCAAAGGATAAAATTGACTTGGAAAAAATAGGCAATGAAAATCGAGACTGACTTTTAGGAGCCAAATATTTACCGAACAGTAAAACTGATCCTGATAACGCACTGTTAATGTATTTTTGCTTTATTACAAGTATGTCTCTACTACGCTTATAACGCTTTGTGTACACTAATCACCGTACTTAAATACTTATTGACATTCGACTTGATGTTTGGCAATAAGTGTGCAATATTATTTCATAGAAACATGGGGCAAATGGTTATTTTTCCATATACAATGACATTTTCCAAACATGGAATGCACTACTTTTTCAACCACTGGTGTTAATTTAGTCTTGGCTACTTACTTGGGTAACGACAAAAGAACCTTTGAAACTGAACAACGGCTTTATGGAACCAGTAAAACTGAGCCCTCAGCTTTCCCATGTCATCAGACACGCGAAAACTATCGGCTAATAGTGGTAATCCAGTTCACCACTTCTTCATTCGCATAGGTGATAAGTCCTTGACCAATGTGTGCTTTCCGTCCATAACAAAGTTCCAAAATCCCCGAACGGAATTTTCGGTTAGAAGCGTTTCTTCATCTAAATGAACTATCCAGTCGTTGTCGTTGAGAATGTCACTTGTCTTCCAAACAATACTGAAGCGCTCTGCAACAAGGACATTCTTGAATTTATTAGAGAAAGTGAAAGTGCATGAAACTAACAATAAAACTAATAATATAAAAATTTTAAGACTATGTTTTATGAGAAGCTTTCACTTGCAGGCAGCAAGTCCATTGATAAACCTAGGGCCGATTCAGGGACGACAGATCTTTTAAGAAACCTCATCTTTACAATTCCACAATTGTTTTTTTCATGTTTAAAGTCGCAATATCGAGTCTAATTGCATTATTAAAGTTGTCAGTTCACTTTCAATTTAAAAAGCTGTGTTCAGTCAAGGATGCAATTAAGAAAAAAATGAATATATTTGCATAATAACACATTGCAATTAATTTTACATTAATAATGTATAGATTGTGCGTAATAAAATAATTGAAAAATCTCAATTAGATAATTTGGGCCCACGGAAACTTACTAGGTAAGTTTCCGTGGGCCCCGGTATAGGCAATGAATACGTGATGGTTGATTAAGAAATCCTTTTGAAAGGTCGCACTAATCAGTTGAGCCACTGATCATAAATGCGAATAATTCTTAGAATTTTTAATGTTTCTCAATTTGTATTTCTGAATATTTTTGGTCGATTGTTGTGAATTTGATTGATGTTTTGTCTTTTGCGCATTTTTTTAAATTTTAGATTGTTTATTTCCGCTTAAAATATCGTTTTTTCCTTAAAGTCCGGTTAGCAGCTGTATTTCTGCATCTCTGCACAATTTTTCAGCAGATATAGCTTCTTTTTCAGGGAGATGAAATGTCTTAAATTTTTGGTCAGGCATAGTTGAGGACTAAATTTTTTTGGTGGAAGAACTGGTTTAATAAGCCCGGAAAACCGGGACTATATGAGAGTTAAGGCACGAATGATTGCTTCAGAAATCAGCTAACTTCAAAACTTTAGCAGGTTTATTGGGCTCTTGAACCGCGCAATTCTTTAAGCAACTAAACCGATACGCTTAGCTAATTTTCGGTTCATTATGCAAGCCTAAAAACACCTAATTAAGAACAATTTAAGCTAGCTAATATAATGTACTTAAAATATGCATGTTAAATAATTTGAACCTTAGCTTTAGATAGGTGCAAATTAAGTAAATTACATATTACCTAAAATTGCCAACTATTCCACAAGCCAGGACGTTTAAATTGCTGACTTCACTACTCACATAAGCAACAACACTGGTACATACTAACAGGTGCAACATCTAGACATAGACAGAATAATTGAGCATGCTGTAACCAAAAAGCAAACGTGCTTCTATTCTAGTTTTCTATTGAGTTTCATCGACTCACCTCGCCTTAAATAACGCCCCTGTTATTGTTTGATAGTCTGTAGGAACAACCAGCTCTCGGACTTTTCGTTGGGGCTCTAAACCTATGGGTTTATCAGTGACAACTTCGATTAAAAAATTCTCCAAGCCTGAGTCTATGCACTTATTCATATTGCGGTTGACGTTGCTTTTTACTAGCTCTGGATAGTCGCCTCTTGTGACCACCCGGATACATACATATGGGGCTAGTAAAGGAGAGCCTTTCAGGGTGACTTTATCAGGAAAACAATTATAGAACGTTAAACCAATTACGTTGAAAATCACTTGAGGTAATGAGAGGAACGTCACAAATCTCAGGGCATACAGTGTACAGGTTCCGAATACCCCATACTGAATCCAGGGGCTTTCTTCTTCAGCTGGATCTTCAGGCACTTTGAGAACACTGGAGAAGTACTGGAATAGACACAGCACAGTAACGAAAAGTGTACAATGTAGAATATGCTTAATGCGGCTGCTGAGGGTGATGGAAAGGCAAGCTGACTTATTGGCAAAGTCCCTTGATAGCTTCATCCTGTTGTTTGTTAGATAATCCAGTCAACTTTAGTAAATAGTTGGGTTGAGATCGATAATTGCACTGGCAAACACTTTTAACCGGGTTTTGAACGTTACTATCGGCAGCTCTTTGTGATGACTATACATGAACAGTCCTGGATCTTCTATTATTCAGTTGGTATAATATGTAAAGCCCATTATAGTTCACACTTTTCAGTTCAGCCAGAAATAGTCTTTGAGCTTTTGTTGTTACTGTCACCTTGACACTTGAAAGCTGACTGAGTGCAGACTGCAGAACAGATACGCTTGTCTCTGCCGAGTGTGCATTTTATCTTATCCTGAGTGCACTTGTTCTTATCTATGCCTGAGAGTGAGAACAGACGCGCCAAACTGAAGGTGGGGGGTCTGACAAAGCAGTGATAATTTATCTATTTAATGTTGTTTATTTATTATTAGCCATTCATATGCTTCATAAAAAATTAGCATGAGACACTAGCTCCATTCAAACCTTAACTGACCTCTTCAGGGGCTTTCCTACATTATTAGGAAAATGACCTCTTATTGATCCATTGTTAAGCGATATATTGAAACAACAAAACACTGATGAGCTAATTAATAAAGCTTTGGAAAAATCATATTCTTTAATATTTTAAGTATCTGAAGAAAGTGGATGCATAATATTTTTTTCTACATGAAATGGCGAAGTTAGACAAAAAAAAATAATAAAAATAAAATTAAGTCGTATTTTGTCTTTCGAAAACAAATAATAAAAATTAAATGAATTCGTATTTTGTGTCTTTTAGAAAAACCTTCTTATGGATATACGTCCAATGTGTCCTACCAGGACTGTCAAATAACCTGATTTCAAAAACGTTAATGCTCATGTCACTTCTTCCAGATAGTCTTTTGTTTAATGGCGGATGTGACGGATCTTGTGCCATTCTTTCCAAAAACAAATTCAAGAAATTACAGGATTTTTCGCATTTTGTGTTATAAACTCCCACATTTGTTTAAAGTGAAAGTGTTTCTTCGCCGTTTTGATAAAAATTTCTCAACCGCTAGTGTAACTTTAGCAAAAAAAGCGCGTTTTAAAACTGTAGCATTTGTGCCGTTTATCAGAAACTTGACATGGTGAAATGGCCATCACAAGTAACGATTCTGGACATTAAAGTGTGCATTTGCTGTTCACCAGGCAATTTGGAGTTTCTGCATGGATTTGAAGACTGCGCTCTTGATGCAGGAGAGTGGAGGAGCGTAAATCGGCAGCTTTAACAGTAAGTAACTTCTTTAAACTTAAAATCTATCATATCTCTTTGTTCACGCTGTTGCTGGTTCGATACATCCTAATAAACGTACATTCAGTTTGCGAATATTGACTTGAAAATGAATGTAGGTATCAATAACACTGAACCTCAATTATCATCTGATCCTCTATAAGGGCAAAGGCCTTAGAAATGTTTCTAAGGAAACACTTGATTTAACTGTAACTGACACCAGTAATAAAGTCTCAAGTTCAAAATCACAAGACCTAGTAAGTCCGACTAAGCAAGAACTCATGAATATCTTTAGAACGTCGGCTGGGATGCCATCTAAAATAAAATTAGACCTGGTGTCATCTGAATCGTCTACCTCTGAGACCACTGTAAAAAAATTATACCACGCTTGAAACAATTAGCATACGGAGAGGTTCTAACAACAGAAGATATTCTAAACCGAGTCAAACAAACGGAAGAGGAAAGGAATACAAAGAAATCAAGGAAAAAGGGGAAAGAAACACCACCAGTTATTAACAAAAGAAAGCCAAATGATCATGAAACGTAAAAGACAGAGGCGAAATTCAGAATTATCAAGTACAGATTTGAGTGAAGGGACACTTTCATATGCAGAAACTGACGATATTCCATGGGATGAAGGAATAGAAGAGTTCGAAGAACTGAAGCCAGTGGATATGACCAAGTTAAAAAAAGGAGTATTTGCCGTAGTTGTCTTTAAAGGAGGGAAGAGAATGCCTATGTCTTACCGATATTTATGTATAATGGAGGATATTGATTTAGAAGATGTTGAAATTAAAGTAACTTCCGTAAAATGCTTAAATACCGAACGCAAAGGGTTTTCTTTGGTTGAAAGTGACGTTAGTTTTATTACTGTAAACCAAATAATTGGAATAACCCCAGAACCAAGGATTTTGATGAAAGGGGAACGAATGTATTATAAGTTTTCAAAAGCTCTTGATATTTTTGAAAAAGCCTAGAAGGTCGTCTAATTACAATATGAAGTCTCATTATTATTAGGACAAATGTATCAGGACTTGTTACCATTTAGGTTTATAAAGGATTTGTTATTGTTTAGTTTTTTCAAAGTTTTAACATTTTTTTTGTCCTAATAAAAGTTTGCTTCTATAAAAATTACATGGCTAGGCTGGGGGTAATTGGAAACACAGTGCCTATTTACGACAGAATAAATATTTTGAATCAACAAAAATCTCAAACGTTTCGATTTGCCCCCAAAACTACTCCTTGATTTCGTTTGCATGAAAAGTTACATGTATCCAATTACCCCTGAAATCTGTTTTTTCTTTAAACTCCTGGGGTAAAAAGAACACGCCATATTGAGAAAAAAACAGCTAATTTATTATTAATTCATATAAAAATATGTTGTTTAAAGTATCATTTTACAAATGCGTCATGTAGATTGCGCTAAAAAACAATTATTTATTATAAATCCATGTTTAATCAGCCAAAAACGCGAACTTTAAAATATCGTTTCCAATTACCCACATTGACCCTATTTGTGTAAAAGTACGTGTTTCAACTTGCTTCCGATTTTTAGTCATAGCTGTCACTCCCGGTACTAGAATTTGTATTATGGTATGATTTATTAAAAGAGGTACGCTTTCGAGGCCAAACTTTGAAAACTGGTCAGTTTTTCGGGTTTTTAGGTCTTCGTGGAAAAGAAAGTTTAATTCACAACGGCCCAAAAACCCGAAAATGCCATCAGTTTTATGATATGATTCGTATCAAATCGAATGGCATATTAGTTTCAAGTTTGCACAAATGGATCGTCATCATCATCAAGCCTTTTTTTGCGCCCAGTATTGAGCATAGGCCTACCTTCCTCTCCTCCAGTTCTCTCTGTTTTGTGCTGTTCTCGGAACAAATGGGTATCCTTTCAAAAAATCGACATCTACCCTTTATGAAATTTTCGGTCAAAAATTAAAATTTTACAAGGGTCTTTTTTGAGCTCAATGGATTATTTGCTGCCTAAGAAGTTCCCCAGTGTGCGTTTGTAAAGTGTTTGGGCTTATAATAACGAAAATATCGTCGATTAACGATCGCGACCCCTAAAAAACTGTTTAAAATGTGCCAGAAATGTCAATTATTTCGGATCTAGATTTTAAATGATGTGGAATTTGAAGCATTTTGAGAGAATTGATATGTTTTCATCAAATAGATTTGTCTTATAAAATTTTCGGTTAAAAATCAAATTTTCAAATGCATGTTTTTTAAGCTCAAATAATTGTTTCCGACCTAAGAAGCTCCCCAATATGCTTATATAACGTATTTGGGTTCATGATGAGGATCTTTCCTCATGAGGAAGATCTTCATTATTGACGGACCATTATGGTCGGTTAAACATCGTGAATTCTAAAAAACGCTTAAGTTGGGCCAAAAATATCGATTACTTCGGATCTAAAGCTTCTAGCTCGTTTTGCAATCAGTTAGTTGCCTTCCTTGCTTCATTGAGATGAGAAGGATGTAAAATGCTTGACACTTTGAGAGAATTGATATATTTTCTTAAATCGACCCTTACCCTTTGTGAAAATTTCGGTGAAAAATAAAAATTTTCACTTTTCGTGTTTTTTGAGCTCAGCTGATTGTTTTCGACCTTAGAGACTCCCCAATATGCATATATCACGTATTTGAGTTCATAATGAGGAAGATATCGTCGGTTAAAAATGTGAATTCTGAAAAACCGTTAAAGTTGGGCAAAAAATGTCGATTATTTTGGATCTAAAGCTTTTAGCGCGTTTCCCAATCAGTTCGTTGCATATCTCTTTCTTGAAATGAGAACGATGAAAAATTGGAGGGATTTTGAAGAATTTATATTTTTTTTATAAAATCGAACTTTACCCCTTCTGATATCTTCGGTCTAAAATTTTTCCGGTTTCCTCTTTAATTTATGTTGGATTAACAAGTACACCCGTGTAACTATTTACCTATGAATTTCCTTCAATAGCAACTGAATAAAACAAAGTTTGCTCTTTCACGATTTCGGAATGGCCGCCGACTTAATTGTTGGTTCGTTCAATTTTCCCTGCCATTTTCAACGAACTTCCAATAAAGAAACAACGATTTTCTTTTAATTCAAAGGCCAGCGATTTTGATTAACCCGGAATAAGCAACATTGAAGCGAACCGGAATCCAAAACGTCCCGCCGTTTCTTGTCGGAGTTTAGATAGTTGAAACTTTTGGTAAAACCTTTATTGAAACTGAAATCCAATTACCGTGGATGAAGTTCGGGTTGGAATTTTGTGTGCCTCTGGAGTTTACAGTCAAATTCGAAGTTCTTGTCGTTTTTATTGTCAATTTGTGAATGTTTGAATAACAGACCGTGGATAAATTCAAATATATTGAAGCTGCAGTGAATTGCATAGATGCTCAACTCAATTGTTCAACAACAGCTTATTTGTTCAATCGGAAGTAAAAAACTATGTGACATTCATTTTGTTAAAGATGATGCTTATCGTGAAGAGACCTGTGTGTTTGACGGCAGGATGTTTGATTATGGATAGAACCGTTCATGACTCTAAATTCCTCCCGGTAGATCGTAAATTGGCATCTCGGCGAAAGTTCCGGGACATGTAAAGTGCATCATCGCCCGGAATCGGCATAAAAGCCCAAATATTTGGGCAGCAAACATTCGAACTGAGTCGAATGGCGCAATTTGTATTTAGATTTCAGACTCTGTGACTACTCTGATTGGTTCGTATGTAATCTTGGAGATCGAGATGACTTAGGGAGATTATCTTAAACACACAGTTTAATGATTGGAAAAGTTTTAGTTGCGAATTTCAATATCAAGTCCTCCATTTGCTGGAAAACACTCATGCAAGTCTAAATTTCTTGATTTGGATCTCGTGCACTGGAAACAGTGTTAATAAGACGCTCTTTTAAATGCATATATAAAATGTTTGAGCTTATAGGAAGCAAGGGTCGCGTCGGTTAAAAAAGTATTTTGGATCTGAGGGGCATACAGCGATTTTCAATGGGCTCATTCATTTGGTTTTTTTTTATTGATATTGCACCCTCTTCTTACTTGGACTCTTAGACAGAGCTATTTGTTGTAGACAATTAATTTCAATAAAATCTGTGATAGTACTGTAGGCAATCGGGGTGGAAACATAAATGCGACTATTGTGGCTTTAGATTTGCTGTAGTTCTCAGCAGTATGCATCAGTAAATCATGAACTGCTCGAAAACTGCTGTGGCAAGACCCATAACTTACAGTTCTTCCTCTTGGGTGATTCTGAAAGTGCATGAATTAATTGCCCAATCAGCGGTGAATTTCCATGTTATCCCATACATTTGCGACTCAATTTTCGATTCCAATTACGATCCATTGTGTTTGTTGTTTGGATGATTGACAATGCAAAAATTCGCACCACCCTTGCTTGGCTGTTACCATCCCCAATTTATTTGCTGTGACAATTGCAACTTTATAATTTGTACGTGCATCAAGTAAAAACTAACAATAGACATTAACTAGCATTGCTAAAACGGTCGCATGCATTCGTTAGTTAACCGCCACATTATTTCCCTGTCAGGCGTGTATTTCGCGCAAAACGCTCGGGCCAATTACATTAAAAACCGCAGAATTTAATATAATAATTGCCAAATAATCCTGTAAATTAATTATTTTGTCGCACTAGACTGTAAAACTAACATTTCAAATTCAACAAGCTGAGATATTTTATGAGCCCACATTTACTGGCTAGCGTTCTCCTTCTTAATGAACCATCTCTAAGTGTTGTTTACACCGACAATGTGTTTGTTAATTGTCTTCATTATAGAGAACGTTTGAGATTATTGCAATGGGACTTTAAATGCCTATAAAGCTTTCAAAATTGATACTAAAATTTCACATGCTGGTTTACGCCAAACGTTTGTCTTTGTAAACTTCTTCCAAGTTGATGGTTTTGGGTATATTTCAATTCAAATTTGCTGATAACGAAAATTACTTCATTAAATTAGTCAAGATTGATATTAAAAGGACATCTTTCTGCATTTAAACAAGATTTAATACCTTACCAGATATAATCCCATTTCCATTGAAATTTAATTTTTATTATAAAGGCAAACACGCTGCAAAATATAAATCAAAATTTAATAACACATAAGCCCCAGTAATTCATGACAAACACATATATAATACCTTATAAAATTACCAGCTACGCGAAAGGGGCGCAATTTCCGAATACATATTCCGTATTAATATATTTAAAATGGAAACGCAAACGCAGAACGAAATACAGCCGAATGTGCCGACAACTTTCGAATTAAATTATTATTCAAATGAAAAGCCGAAGACAGAAGGGGGGACGAGGATACGGCAATGCTGAATGCAAAATGCTGTTAAACTTGCGGCAAAAGAAGAAGATCTATTTTACATTTCCCTTGCTGTTTCCGACCATTACTTTATGGACCACTGCTCTGACCACAAATGGCGCAAAAATTGCTTCACAATGGAAATTAGATGTTTGTGCTCTTTCCCCTTTTTCCCGCATTCTATTTTATTGGTTATTGCTGAATGGCAAATGGCTTGATCGTTTACTCTGCTTTTTCTTGACTTTTCAAGCACACTCGAACTGTTTTCAGAAAGGCTATTTTACGTATATTGTACAAGGTGCCAAGGGAAAATTTCCAACGTTATACGCTCGAGAGTTAGGAAAAATCAGTCGTCTGCAGTGAAAGTACATAAATTGGAAAGATTACTGTTTGCCTTGTATATTTTACTCAGCTTTACGCAGCCTATAAGGGTTGCCCTTTCGATTGGCAAATATCAACTCGAAGGCTCCACCTACAGTCCTTGTTGCAATTCTTTTCCTTGCGGCATTAAAGCGTTTCCAGATAAAGCTCATCCCAATGTCAAAGTGGTTTTCGTTCAGCAATCAGATCCGTATTATTGTTCGGAGTAACCCGTCCCGACGAGTTATGTATATGTACAAAGTTAGAAGCGAGCGTAATTACTCGAGTTTGTGATTAATGAATCCCCTGGGTCGTAATTACAATTAATTCCTTCTAGCCCCTCAAGTTTATAAGGTCTAGGATATTGCCGTGCGCTTGGCTTGCTCTTTAAAACGACTGTTTTCATTTTCGCCCCCCGTTTTATTTCTGGAAGTTTTCACTTCCCGCTTAAGTGCTCTTTTGGTGGATTTATCGACCTATGCTTAGTAAATGGCTCTTAATATCACATACCCAAGAAGGCTTAATGGGTATTTAATGTGGATATATAACATTCAGTAGTGCAGGGAATAATCGAAATAATAATTCGAATTATTTAATGAAATTTAAATTAGAGTTAAGACTCTTCATAAAGACCCAATAGCTAACGCTTATTATTGAGGTTTATCCATGTATGTATATGCGCTGTGCAGTTTTTTCTTTCAGTAGAAGTGGTACTAAGTATTCCATTTCGCATTGAAACCCGATAAGCACTCACCCCTATGATTCAGTGAGCTAAAATCGAAAACATGTTATGAACCATACACGTTTCTCTAAACCCCTGCGTTCCCAGTATCAATAACTGATGAGCCATAAATATACATTAGCGGCGTTAAACAGCCGGTGCCAGTGGTTCGATAGCCAGAAATAATGGAGAAAACTGAAATAGTTCTCAACTAGGGATTGCCGAGTGTGTCCATTTCCAGATCTAACTTGAAGCGCCAAAGAACCTGTGAGTAAAATTGTTGGCTCAGGAACTATTTCTGAGAATGAATGCTAGGAAAATGCTAAGCGCCTCCATAGGTAAAGCGAATTTTTGGTTTCTTCAACTCTTTTAGTTGTAGCAAACAGCAGGCGAATCCTAGTTTCCATAGAATGAAGAAGAACGAAAATGCGGCAATTTTTCAAAATGTTATTTGTTCTGCAATATAAATGGACGAGTTTTGTCCCACTGCAGGACTTGCGACTCGTACTCTTGGTGGAAATTATGCAATCCCCCGTGAGAATGTGCAGCATTACCATCACGTGTACACGCGGGATGCCATTTCGTTTAGCGTCAAATCCGCGTCTATGTAATCCGGTCGCACACTTGCTGATTCTCAGTCTTAGAGGTGACTATCCAGTAAAATTTACAATAAAACCTGCCCGGAACGGAAGTGGCGAACTTGCAACTGCAACCCCAACAGTGCAAAGTTACATATTTTTCGTATTGGTTTTTGATTTAACTTTAAAAGGTTTCGTATCCACAATTAATTCCAATTTCTCAATATGCAAGAAAATTATAATTAAAACTTTAATGGTTAGCAAATAGTAGTAGTAGTAAAAGTAAGTCTGCCCTTGTTTAATACATGTAGTCTTAATCTAATTAAAAAACAAATATGAAAATTCTCTTATTCTAGGTTAACAATATTATTAAATAAACTTTCCAATTCTAATGACAAGAAAAAATTATTTTATTGGCCAGTAGTCAGTTGCGTTTGTAAGTGTTCGAGTAGCGTTGATGTAGGGAAACGGAAGTGGGATTGTCTGGTTGGTCTTGTGAGACAAAGGGGATTCAGTATGGTCCAGTTGTAGGGGTTGTTTGTCCATTTTGTCTGTAGATGTATGAGTTTTTCCGAAATCTTTGTCATGTTTGTGCGTTCGTATAGTAGTTGGGTGGGGGGGTTGTGTAGTGGGTTTTGGGAGTGTCTTATTCGTGTTATTAGTCTTAGTGCAATTTGTTCTGTTGTTTGTATATAACGTTTTGTCCTTTCTGTTCCGTTGGCCATGAGTATATGTCCATAGTCTAGCAAGGGTCTACAAATAGCTTTATATATTTTGGTAGCGGTGTTTGTGCTAATTCCTCTGTCTTTGTAGGTTAGTGATCGGAAGTGTTTTGTTCTCTTTATTGTTTCTGCCCTGATGTTTCGTATGTGTTTAGTGAATTTAAGTTTGTGGTCAATTGTGATTCCAAGGTATTTTACGTCGTTTTTTGGTTGTGTCGTTTGGCCGTCTGCAGTTATTGTAGGAGAGTCAGCGTTGAGTCTGTGGTTTGTGAGCAGAAATTGGCTTTTTGACGCGTTTGGTGTTAGTCTCCATTTATAAAACCATGTCATTGTGTTGTTTGTTAGTGTTTGGAGTCTTTGAGCTGCTCTCTCAGTAGTTTTGTCATGTACAATAAGTGCCCTGTCGGCTGCGTATTGTAATATGTATGCCGATCTGTCGATTTGATTTTTGTCTGGTAAGTTGTAATTGTATGTCATGGCAGTATATATTGTAGAGAAACGGTGAGAGCGGGGATCTTGAGGGAGCCCTTGTTCAGGGGAAAAAGAAAATGACAGTGTTTTGTAAATTCGTATTTGTAGTTGTCTGTTTTCTAGTAAGTTCTTTATGGTGTGTAGTAGATATGTTGGTGGGTTAGCAAATATTTTAAAGGCGTGTTTGGAAAGTAATTTTAGAGGGCACGTTTTCAATATTTTTTTTTGATTTGGATTTATCCTGCAGAAATAACAATTTTTCAAAATCGCCGACAAGAACAGAATTTTAATTATTAACATTTTCTTTAACACACCTGTGTGTTATATTCCTTTTCATCTTGGGCTATAAGTTTTTTCCTTTTGTTTGGTCTCTCTAGACTCAAGTTTACAATTAGTTAAACTTCACTGAGATAAATTTACAATAAAACCCGTCTTTTCCCCATCTAATTGAACTCCAGCACTACTAATTCCGGCCGTTATCTGCAATTGCAGAACTCAATTACAAGCCGGTGACATTTTTACATATTTTGTAAGCTAATTTAGGGTACAAATGTAAACGCACTTAACAAAGGCCAGTAAATACAGCTACATTTTCGGTAAAGAGGTGGCAAAATTAACAGCGGCACCATAACGTGACACTAAATTATGGAATATTGCTAAACTGTTGTCTCAAGACATAACTTGCGGTGGGCTTTGCCTGGAGTATCTCCAACTCCAGAAATTAATTTGGTCTGGAATTCAGACGTGGCCCCGCTTGCTAACCAATGGTCGTAAAAAGTTGAGTTTACTGTTTCGGATTCGAATAATGGGTTTTGTATGGTCTTTTAGTGAACATTGCTGTTCATTAACATCTCAGAGGCTGAAACATCTCTATGTCTTCTGATTTTGTTACTCTAAGAATCAGTTTCGGTTAAACGCTGCAATTAATTTGTTCTTTGCATCGTTCTCCAATAGTTGTCATACTCAATTTGCATTCTTGCTATCCTTGATTACTCAAGCGAATCATCGCTCAAATGGATCGAGATGGGATAACTCCAACTTGCGATAGCTCCATCAAAGGAGGATTCGAACAGAAACAATATACAAGCAATATGTCTACAATTTATTTCAAATAGGATCGTCTTTGATAAAACTTCATCCTGCGCCGGGCATATTTTATGTAGTAAAGAGTAAATTGTTTGAAGGGGCTTTAGTGATTTTTCCACGATATAAACCTCGTTTTAGGTAAGGATTTCATATTTCGGGCTTTGATGTCAATTTTGCTGAAGAGATAATGCTCGTTTTATCAGTTTGTATTTTATGTGAGTTCTACTATAAAATATAAAGCAGGAATTTGTTGTAGGCAATACTTCGTCAATCCAGTTTAACTTCCATAAACATCTAATCCTGTTGCAACTTATTTGTCTAGTTTGAACTGGCTTTTTTTAGCTATTTCGTTTTGCAAAAGAAATATGTTTGTAGTGTTTCCAGCGGGATTAATTTGGTTAAAAAATTACTTTTACAATGTACTTGTAGATTGTACCATTAATTCGTCAACTTACAGAAAATTCTCTTTATTAAATTAGTACATTTACTCATATAATGTGCTCTCGCTATGTAAGCCAATGCAATCAAAAGCAACTTGTTGCTCTAACTGGATGTACAAGTAATTCGTATTCCCTGTTTTATTCCAGTTAAGCGTTAGAGTTGAAGTTAGATGCAAGTAAGCCGCAAAGGATTAAATTATCGGAAAAATCTGCAATAACAACTTGTTCAATGTGGATCGAAATATGCAAGTTTTTCCCGCTGCAATTATGAACTTATAAAAGACGTATAATACGGGTACTTTAGAACTAGAGGAAACTCGAAAACGTAATTAAGAGGCAATATCAGACAGTGAACGCTGATTTCTCTAGGGGCGCCGGAAACTGTTTGATACCGAAAATTCGAAATTTTCCTGAGAAAACTAATTTTAACTGTCCGGGTCTAAGTGTTCTTTATTACGAGGGGGAGTTGGAAATGCAATCTGATTAGGCATAAAACGCAAAACTAGAGCCATTGTATCAAGGATTCGAATTTTTGTACGTTAATGGAAGGAGCAGAGGAAATAATGTTGTTTTGTAATTGTGTTGAGGAGAAGGTCCAGCTCATCATTACCAGTGTTGTAACACTTAAGAGAGACTACCGAATTATAATTAAGTGTAACTCTTTTGTCAAGCAGCAAAGGAAATCAATGCAGATTGGTTTTTAAAAATCAAAATTTTAAAAAAGTTGATGCCAACGACGAGGGAAATGGGGCGTGCCATAATGTATAAGAGGGTGGATCAATAAGTACCCGTGGAAGTTGGCATTACCGTCGTGTACTGTAATCTGTCACACGACACCATACTTAATTTCAAACGGATTCATAGGGTAGTTTTTAGGAGGTTATTGTCGAGACACAAGCGTATTTTGAAGTTTGACAAATCATATTTTTTGAAGGGGTTAAAGAAATGGAAGAAACGTTGGGAAAAGTGTATAGTACTAAAAGGAGATTACGTTGAAAAATAGAAAAAAACATAGTGAAAAACTTGCCTCTTCATTTCTAACACGGGTACTTATTGATCCACCCTCGTATAAGCCGCAAAAAATAATCCCTTCATAATGTATAAAGTTCACTAAACAATTCTTCCGTCAGCCGTTGAATTATTATTATGGCACTGCTTTCCTAATGAGATTTTATCTCCATATGAATTAGGCGTGGGTAACACTGAGTTGAGTTGCGCTTTTGAGTTGTTGCCGATTGGGTTGGCGCACCAAACCATTCCTCTGGCACTGCGCTGGCTCTCGAAAATTCACTCAGTTACCCATCTCTAATACAAATGATTTTTCTCAAGAAAATCTGATTGCAAATCCCCAGCCAGTAGTCGTCACATTTTGACATCAGTAACTTGTGAACATAAACTTCAATTTTTTATGTAGAATTTAGAAATTTCTTGCAAAAGTGTGGTGTGTTTTTCGAACAACTCCTGATCAAAACGAATAGTTAATCGCGTTGCTATTCTAACAAATGACTCGGGCTGAAACCGATTATATCCCAGTCCGGATAGATAAATGGTCAATAGCGATCCCCTAAATTACATCTCTGGCTGCTGTTAAATTAAAAGCGAGTTAGTTCGTGTCATTGCGGGCTTCGTTCTCCTTCTTATTGCCTTTTGCTTCCTCCTCTTTACGTGCTACTTTGACTTATGATCCGCGTGCCTTTCTTACCTTTAATTTTCTTTTGCAGCGTTTATTTCCAGCTCGATCAAACCGACCGTGAGCGCAAACCGACGACGGCATATTGAAATTTAAATCCCTGGAGAATTTGGAGAAGTTTTAATTTTCACTTTTTGTGTTGTTGCTGAATGCAAATAGTTTCAATTGCCAAGCACGGCACCGGTTTAACTCTGACTTTCGCCCTTTTAAGTCGGAAAAATTAACGTGAATTTTGCATAATACTGAGTCAGCTCAAGCGTACTGTAATATCTGAACGGGAATGTCAAAATGACCCAATTAGCAAATGCAGTGGTTAATTTTTCGTGAAATAACAGTCTAGACCTATGATTTAGGGGCGCTCATTTGTCGGAATGAGCGACATTTCTCGCAATTATTTCCCATTGTGCCGACGTCACACCCCCACGTATTTAGGACCATTGTGATTGAACTATAACAGCCTGTCTGCATCTCGTGACTATCCTGACCTTACCCGGTCTGACACTGTATTGAACCCGACTCAATTTCTAATGAAATATTCATAAATCTGATGATTTTACTATGCAAAACATGATTCGAATCTGAGGCGCTTTTGGTAAACAAAAATATGATAAGCATATATTCTTGCCAAGAACCCATTGGTTCTGCGTCTTAGTCTATTAAATCGCACTAAATGTGAAAAGTCGCATTAACCCGAGCAGCCCACTGTTCGAACCTCAGATTAATAATTCTTCTTAAATTTAATGTCTTTGGGTCCAACATCTGCTCTTGCCGCAAGACATTTTTCAGAAAGAAACATTTAAATTAACCTTCCTTGAATCAATGTAAAGTAGAAAAGTGAAGAGGAATGAGACATCGATTAAAAACGAAGTTAGGGAAATATTTGGAAGCCCATCAGTTGATGCTACTTAAAGAGGATTTTCAAAATCTGGAATTTCGCTTTAATCGTGTGAGATTTATTGTAACAAACTTTTCAAATTCCAAGTGAAAACAGCGAGTGTTTGTTTAATGGTCATTACGAAGAAAAGTATTTATTTTTTACATTATTTGATTTTATTATTAAACTTCCACGACGACAACATTATTTAATAAACCGAAAATTTTAAACGGGAAAGATTTAAGAGGCAAACTTTGTCAAACTCCATTTTAGATAAAAAGTTAAAAGGAGGGTTATCCTCAACAGTTTAATAGTCTTTCGAGCTTTAAATGAGTTGTTCATTAATAAGATTTCGTGAGGAAATATCTGCGAGGGATAAAACTCCAGAAGCTTTATAATTTCCGTTAATTTTTCGCTTGTCAATTCATTTTCTACTTGATGAATTATCATGCTGAAAGGCCGGTAATTTTGCATTGGCACAATCAACATTCATATTGATTAGGGATAATTTTGTTATGGTAAAATTCGGTTGATTTGAGGATCAAAAATTGGATTAATGCAACTTGAAGGCTGTGGAAAATTGTTATCATTAGGCAACTTTCCCTTAACATCAGGCATGCAAACGAAAACTGATGTTGTGAAGTGAGGTTATGACGTGAAATTGACCGGTTAACAAATGTGGGTCCCTGCTCATTGTTGACTTTTTCTTGTGACGTCTTGTAATAAGTTGAAATTTCCACTAAACATTTTCCCAGAGCACAGAAAAAAAATTAAAAACTTGGACCTTAATGAAGCCGGTCATATAGAAAGATAGTTTTTTTTCATTTATTTGCCTTAATTAAAATGGCCTTAAAGCTCATTATAAACTCGTTCCGCTTGAATAATCGGCCAATGTCCATGACAATGTCCACTGACGTAATGTCCGTCCCAAGGGACGCTTGCGAATCGGGTTCGACCGTGATCTCTGGTGACCCGTTCGGGATTCAATTATTGGACCAGCAGCCAGGCTGGCTGGAAATGGCAGGTGTCCCATTCCAATTGCATTCCGATCTGCATTTTGGATGAGTGTGGTCGATGCAGTTTGGCATTTTTACGTTCAATTTTACTTTAATGTTATTTCGGATCAAATATGCCGCTTTTATCGTTTAGTTGCTCCGCGTCACAGTCCAACTTGGTAAAATCAAAACTATCGCGTCCGCTAATCTTATGGAACAGTGGCAGAAAATTGGCTTCTTTCCAATCTCTTACGACCCACTTAAAAATTACCGTTTAAGAAATAGAAATAATTTCAGAGCCTCTAACAGTCATACGAAATGCTTGCGCGCTCTTCCACAGCACCTCCTGTCTACCTGATATTATTAAATGTTATGGTTACGATCCCCGGATAAGAAAATTACATTTCCAATTCATGAAGAGGCAGAGAATTATTCTACTGCTAGGGTGCACATTGTCCCCCTAGTCCCAGTAATAGACTCAGTACTTCTCGCATTTTTAGTATCTTGACTCTTAACTTTGTTTAAGGAAATTTGCAAGAAATGCTAATTATATTTGAAGGCGTAGCTTTGGTTATACCAAACCAACGGGTAAAAAGGGAAGAAAATTAATAAATAAAATTTCTGAAATGCTTTTCTAATACATCAATTTTGTTCATTGGATCGGACAGGGAAAATTGTTTCGCTCTAAACCTTTGCAAAGCCCCAACTAAAGACTGAATAGAGACTTCTATCACAACTGGGAGACATATTCTCTACTGGAAATGAGCTTAATATTTTCTCGGAAATTGCTTCTATCGAGTCTCGAACGAACTTACTTTTATCTACGGTAAAACCAACTTTGAGTTATACTCTTGTTGGGTAAGTAATTAGATCACATTTTCTGCGAAAGTGTGGAAAGCCAATTCCAATTTTGTAATTGGATAATTTTTCAAAAATATTGTTCACTGCAGCCCGGAGGATTAAATTGCATTTTTTCGCTTCGAAAATGCCTTAACAGAACTATAAATCAGACCGGCATACATTCGAGACACCTCTGCCCCGTTCGCATAATTATTTGGATTTTAATTAACCGACAGAATTGGAAGCATTAATCAAGAGGGTGTAGCTGATGAGTAATCAGCATGCAGTATATACGTAGTTTTATTCGGCCTGGAGCGAGAGCTGGTTTCAGCTTCGGTGTTGCTGACTAGTCATAAAATTCTATTTCCACTCACAATCAAATTAACCTTGTTATAAATGCTGATTTAGATTGGTTCCGCTACAAGAACTCAAAACCATTCGGGCTAAAATTCATTCAAAGCCGTTATTTTTATAACCGGTCAGCTTGCAAACTTTCCAGTTTAAAAATTTAAACTGAGCAGCAAAAATTGCGATATTTTATGGCATTTGGAAATTATTTTTAATGTTCTCATTAGGATTAGGACTATTTAAATTCATAAAATAGTTCATTTCTTATACTTGGAAAATGTGTTTTATGCCGCTTTATAATATTTTATTACGTTTGTCTTTAAAATTTACTTTTTTAGTTGCAAGTCATTTCACCTGCCTCGGATCTTATTAATTTCGGACATTTCGAATGCTGTTCCGTTTTATGTGATGTGTCTTAACATTCACTTCAAAATAAAATGGGGCTTAACTAATTTAAATTCGTTTTCTGCTTTAATGTGGTTGATTTATCAGCTATCTGCACCTAAACGCTTAAAATGTCCATTTACACGTTTCACTCTGTTAAAAGTGAATCCAAAGGAAATATCAAATGTGTGAAACTACATATTTTTAATCTACAAATTATTAGCACTTTACACATCCTTTGTAAAATGTCTTGCTACCGCAATGAGCCTGGAAGAAAACAATTCGCTATGCTTCTTATCCACACTTTCTATAATCGACTCATATACTTCGTTTTTATTGGCATAACTGGCAGCATCGTCTTTATCCACCAAGTTATCGCAAACGATCAACGGATTGATCATCGCTCCATATGCGGAATATCTATTCCAATGATTCAGTAGATCTGCATAGGAAAACATTTTCTGTGGATCGCAGTCCATTTGAAGAAGATAATGCGATAAGCTTTGATGATATGTTTGGAGCAATGAATCGAAATGCTCCAACTGATCGCTGGATGAGACTGCATAGATGAAGTAGCTCAAATCTATTACTGGACTGGATAGAGTGGATATTTGGAAGTCCAAAATACACAAGTCAGTTGGGGAGGTTTCAGATGTGTTCTGAAAATCCAAGTAAAATATTTCTGTAGGAGGTTTTCAGCTAAACAAATCAGTTTACCTCATATTTGAACATCAGGTTGTTATTCCAACAATCTCCATGAGTGACCACAACATGTTCTTTTTGCAAATACAATATATCTTTCACTATGCTGGTAGCCAAGTGGTTGTTGGTTTTTTGCTTATATTTCAACAACAGTTCCAATTCGCCAGCTTCTTTCAGAACAGACAGCAAATGCTTTTGTGCCAGATTCATCCACTTGCCCACGTGGCTCTTTACGAAAATCTCTTCAGCTGGGCATTTCCACTTAGACGTTAACCGGGAGAACTCCAAAGGATGTTTGGCCTGTAGACCAAATGAAAGAGCATGCCACTGGCCTAAGACTTTGAGAACCAGCTTGATATGGTCCAGGTTCATTACAGTTTTCCGGTCGTATAATTGGAAGCCCAGGGATTTGATGTCCTGGAGCAGCAAAGTTTCCTGATTATCGGTTAGAATTGTTAGGTAGCAACGTGGGATTGAAGCAAATTTTACCATGCCATACTCTTCCTGGAAATGGCAAGAACAGTAAAAGCCAGTCGAGCAGAATAATTGAAAAACCAACCTGCAACTCCCAAAAAGCTGGAATAACCTTTGAATAAATGTGAATCTCCCGTTCAAACCCCAGTCGAACAATTGGCCGCATCGTCTTATTTTTCCCACCCGTCTTCAACACCAAACTGTACACTATTTCAGCACCATCCAGCTTGGTAGCGAAAACATCCACAAATACAATATCACCAATATAGCCTTCGCCTTTCTCATTACCGCCGCGGAACTTCAGATAGTAGCTCTTAAGGCCTTCACTTTGAAGGGCCTTACGAATCAGCGGGTCGAAGGTGTCGCGAGGATCAGACATGATGCAATGATAAGCCGGCATGCATTTAAATTAACACATAATGGCCTCGGAAACGAGTCGGCAGAGTTCTTTGTCAATTAAGTTGTAATAGGTTTTAACTGGCTTGCCGAGTTGGGATTGCGGTTTTTAACAAGGAAGTAATAGTATGAATGACGAATTTGCTAATAGCATTTATCGGAATTTTACTGCATGGAATTGATGTAGAGGATGTAGAAGGGCGAGGATGTAGAAACTCGATATAAAATGAAAATATGGAAAAGAAAACTAGGAGAGAAGATGTATAGATTATGTTTGAAGCAGCCAATTTGGACTTTCTTGAATGAAGGGAGATTGAATATGCTTCTGCTGGGTGAGATAACAAAGAAGATGATAAACATATTGCGAGATTGTGAAAATGTAAAAATTTAGAGGCGTCAAGATACGTTTCCATTAAAAAACTCGCCCATTTTCAAAGTCTAATCAGTTTTCAACGAAATCTTAAAAAGTTGATTTAAGTATTTATTTCCTTTTGATATAGCTTAGGGGCCAAACATTTGAATCACATTATGGTTTGAAACTGAAACTTTAAAATCAAAAAGTCAATTTCTTCGCAACGGCATTGCGCCGAATAATTGTGGTGCAAAATTAAGAAATAAACTAGAGATAGCAAGCGTAGCCGAGTTATAATAAATTTGTATCGTTATCGCGAGTTCAATGTTCACCCGGTATTTTCCAACCCCCTAAGCCGCACCAGTTTTGACAGTTAAAACTTATTTATCGCGGAAATTGCTTCTCGGCTTTTAATTTTGTTTTAAGTTGGGAGGAAACCTGCACAGTTATCGTAATAAAAATGTTAAAGTGCTTTTTGCTGATAATATTTAATGTGCATTTTTAACCGGTTCCATTAAGATATGGCTCTAAGAATGGAAAATTGGATTGTAGTGGAATTAATTCCTTTATGAATAGTCGAAGAAACGTTTCAAGGAAACTACAAACTAATTGCTATAAAAAAGTACAATGTTAAGTTAAATACACTTTCAAGCAGCAATCAACTGAAAAATATAGTCTAAAGGATGAGAGGAAACAAGTGTTCCAAAATTGCATAGAATAAATATGGGAAATATTTTTTTACTTTTAAATTGAATGCCCGGAATAAACAGCCGACTAAAATCTTCCAGCCGCGCTTCTAACGCAAACAAGAGCTTTGCCGGAACACAAATCATGGCTTTGAAGGGAATCTGTGCCGATTAATCAGCGACAGATGGGCAAAGTGCGGGATCAATTAGACAGGTAAGCGATGGTATTGATAATTCCCCCGTACTATGTCACTTCCAGGCCATTAAAACGCTAAACGTTGTATCTTGTATTAACGCTACTGATTAGATTTGACTTGGAAGTAAGTTTCTATACTGATGATAAACTTTGCGAACATTGATGTGGAATGAGTTTTACACAAAGGATCAATAGCAATTAGTCTGCGAAACGTTGACGAACGACGCTTCTAGAGCTGAGTTTTTGTCTTTTTGTGAGTGTAAAATTACTTGGGATGTTACTTAAATAGTCTTTCTTCGTCGTCCGTAGAGGCATTATTTCTGACTGTAAAAACTTTCGCAAATATCTTCTTGTCCTCAATTGGCTTTTTATTTATCACTCCAGGTCCATTGTTGATTAACAACTTCATCACATTTTATGGCAGCACTAGACTTTTTGAAAATATCAAACTTTTATATGACTTTCCAAGTCGAGACATGGAATTTATTATAACTGGGAACTTGATTCGTATTCGACTTCCATTTTTATTTGCGAGTGAGAAACTAAAGCGGTTTAAGGGGCTTCCTCTGCTCGAATTTCCTTGACAAAGCCCACCTATGCCTGAATCTGGATTCTAAATTCCACGAACAAGTTGGCAATAAGTCAAGCTAGTCATGATTGGCAAGATCAAATTCAAGAAAGCAAAAATCCACAACAGCAACGAAATATTGACATTGCTCGAAACGTGATTTGTCGATGGAGGCTGATTAGCGACGCCGCAGCATCCGGAACAGTCGCGTCGCATCTCAATTGTAAAGAGCGACGTCGGCGAAACACCAAACATAACCGAATTGACCAAACATCAAACATTGTTAAGGCGGTTGTACGCTGAATACGAATTCAGAGCCAAATTAGACTGAATGCGGGGTTGGAAACCGTTTTGTTTTGGGTCTTAGCCAAAATATACATAACGAAACATTTGCCCAATTTGAAAATGGGGGTTCGGTTGCGCTCCATCCGATCTGCCAACGGCACAAGATGCGATCTAAAGTTCCTCATAAACATCTAGTAAAACGAATATGTAAATCAGTTTGTTAAATCGCAACGAATCTAGCACATCAGCCGCATTGTTCAGTCATATGAAAATAAGTACTTTAAAATTGCAGATATTGTCTAAAAGTCGAGGCTATTCGATGCATTTGGACTGCTGCCATTCGCCGAAAATGAAATATTTAAAAGTTCCAGCAATTTGTTGGCTCGCCACAAAAGTCGCTGAACCTGCATAAAGAACCGTTTAATGAGGATTTAACTCGTCTGGATTGCTCTTTTCCTTCCAATGTGACTGTAAAGTTTGCAACATCTATTTTTAACTACGTGTGATCAAACTGTTACTCTCTACTTTTGCGGACACATCTGTGATTCTTCCTCAAGCTCTGGAAATTGCCAATTGGTCTTCACCTCCTGCTTCTTCTACTGCTTTGTTAAATCTGACTCCGTTGCACTTTGAGGTGGAAGTGGTAAAAACTAGCTTGTCCAAAGCGCTAAACGAATGACTCACCAAGGAATTAACACAACTGCATTGGACCAACTTTGGTTATAAAACCGTTAGCCTGTGAATTTCTGTCGGGCCATTTTTCACACTTCATTTGCTCTCAGTCATTTGCGGTCTTCTTTGGTGCCCGTGACGTCACACGCGATGCCAGGACTTTTCGAGTCCATCGGAGCACGAAATGCGGTTGAAACTCCTGGATCCGTAGCCCGATGGCCCGATCCAAGCCGGATTACGGCTTCCTTGAATTTCGCCAAATTATGCAGATTTACCGACACTTTGATTTACTACTTTGCGAGTTTGGAACGGATGAGGCATTGGATGGTTATCGACTTGACTCTATGGACTGTTCAGTATGCGATTTGACTGAAAAAGGCCATTGTAAAATCTTTTGCTGCACTTTACAGCTTTTAAGCGTCTGATAATCTGCGTGCCTGGATTTTACAACTCTAAGCCTGATTCTTACCATACAATTTCAATTTATTGGTGTGCTAATAAGTTTTTCGAAGTGGCCTGGCAAGTGAAATCAATCTGAAAACTGGCAAAAGCCCTATCAGGTGGCCTGGCTGAAAACATGTGTTCATATTCCCATGCTTTTACGTACAAAATTCAAAAATTTAACAATGTGAAATCGGTCCGAAAATTCTTTACATTTCTGTAAAAAATGGGTTTCCGTGTCTATCTTCGAATAAAATATTCGGTCAAACGCCCTTGAATAATCAGGGTAAACCGAAAATTAACTTAGATCGCTTGTAATGGTTCCCAAAAGTTCATGTTCAGATTAATATGCTGCTGAGCTCTAAATAACTTATTTGCACTCGAATTATAACCAACCTACAAAAAAGGGAAATAAAAGAGTTTGAAAAACCGCTACTTTAAAACTGAAGGTGTTTTGAGTGAAGAACTGAAATCTTCTTCGCTTTATTACAGAAAAGTTTCCGGAAAGTTTCTGGAAGCTTTTTCATTGTTTTTTTTTCAAACCTCATTTCTCTTACTTATTAGCGTTACTTTTTATTTTCGCTTGTGTTTTTCTCTCAACTACAAACACCTGCTCTTACCAATAAAATTATTAGGGCAAATAACAAATCGAAGCTACTGACGATTTTAATCTGAAGAATTGGAGTCTCGACCAGAAAGTTGAAAATTCACCTAGAAGATGCTCTACAAGACGAAAAATCTAATTTTAACATTCTGTCCGGCTTCCATTAACCAAAGATCTCCACATCAGACAAGATCGGCTCTAAAACGATTTATTGTTTGTTGCTGCTTCAATTTCCATTTCCATAGAGGTGAGTTGTCCTAATCGACACCATCAAAATACTATTTGGGTTCATTGCGGTGAATTCGCTTTTGTGTGGCAAACTTGAGTCAAAAGGGAGCAATTTGTCATTCAATCAATATAAACGTCTGCAAATTTCGGAGGCTCCGTAACACATACGAATGGAACGGTTGGAATTTGCATAATTTTCTGACCCCAGTTGAGGTTTAGATTTATGTTATGTACTTTCATTTACATACGTAACGATGGCCGACCCGAGGAGAAACGTTAAACTGCCGACGACGAATATCTCTTTGCTGTTTTGAATAAAGTGCTCATATTGGTAAGTTGTTACGTTCCCTGAAAATTTTAGGAAAATTGCTAAAGGTGTAAAAAGCACAATAGAAAATTGCCAACGGAAAAGAATCGCCCGGATATCACGTACTCAGCTTTAACGAATTAAATGGTTTTAGCCGGTGGAAACAGTAGTATTAATAATTGAAGTCGCATGTGGTGCAGGCTCTTTTATTGGCCCTAATCTATTTGCCCAGGCCTGTTTCTACAAATGTAAAGTAATGCGGTGATTGCAATTGCAGAACTATTTTCAGGAAACGTGACTTTATTTTCGTCCTGCTTGCCTGTAGGTTTAATACTCATTTCCTTTCCCGAAAGAAAGAGAAATGGCTAAATCGGTATTCAACGCCAAATTATCTAATGAAAATTTGAACATGTAAAATATTTGCCATTAGACCAGACAAAGAACGAACAGTCTGGATAGCGTGCTTTTGCATCAATTCTTCATATATAGAAATGCTTTATTTTCCAAATAAAGTGGATATTTCGCACGATTCGCCTTGCTTTAAGATTTCTATTGCAGTCCGGTGAAGTGTAACAAGAGCCTGACCAGAAAACACATAGAAAAGCGACTCAGGTCTATATATCTGGACTTTCCGACTGATGGGTATTTCCCTTGTAATTTCTCGCCAAGCCAGAAACCACTGACCGATTTCTATTGAGTTCTTTATCTGGAATACTAATGGTAAATGTGGCTGTTCAGGACTGCAGTGCATGTAGATTTATAGAATAGTTTCCAGTGAATCTGATATTAAGTTCAAAACGGTTTCCTTCCGATATCATCAATTGTTTATTATATTTTATTTCTTAAGGGCACATACATTATTTAGGTGATGTCTTTGTGATAAGTGTGCAATTGGGGATGTAGAGCGATTTTTGAATCGAAATTACATAATCCCGCAAATATTTTGGTCTAAATTCAACATTTTGAGTCCGACGGATTGTTGAAATAATATAAATTCTCCTTCTAAACGATGTAATTTGCCCATAATAGATCGTTTTTCAGCTTGGAACAGAATGCAAGGAATCTGGAAATTTAAGGGCCTATTATTCGTTCATTGAGTTTAATTAATTGGCGAAATGAATAGGTCGATTCAAACGAAGGAATTCGTACCTATAAGGTGCAGGGAATACAAAAAAGCTTCTGGAACAGGCCAAGGAGCTCTGCGCCGCTTTTTTCCTTTAATTAAAATTTGACTAATTGCCTGTAAAGTTTTTCCCTTGGATGGAATGGCTTTAATTAAAAGTCCGAATGTAATACAGTGCGTGACAAAAAATCGCCCTACAATATTTGCATTTAATGAAGCATATTTAAGGAGAAGATTCTTATTTTTTGCCATTAGCATCTTTTGTTCAAAAAGCTTTGTTTGTGAAATCTCGCTTTCGAGTAGTCGTGTAGCAACTCCTCGACTAAAAACGCGTTTAAAAGAGAAATCACAATCATCAGTCGACGATAATCGCTTCCGATCATTACTCCAGTCCAACCCACATGTCGAACTTTCGCGTTTTCGGAATTTGTTAAACGCAAGCTGGATTAACAGCAGCCCGTTAAAATACTTTTATCGCAAAAGTTGCCACGAACCGACGAACTATGACAAATGTGTTTTATTTTCCCGAAAATACCCAGAAAGTAACTGAACGCTTTTTGGTTGTTTTCTGAATATTTTTCCTAAACTATCATAAAGCCAGGACCGTACGACAATCGAGATTTCACTAAACTTATTTCTGCTAAAGTAGCCACAATAAATTGTCCCATTTTTTCGATAAATAGGATTGAAGGGACTGCGGCGTAATTCCCTGGAAGGTTTAACTTCGATTTTCGTCGAGATAGTAGGAATTTACTGCAAATTAAAAATAGCCGAAACAAAAAAAAAACCTACGTTCGTACCGGGTAATATAGATAAAAGTCTAGCGTCAATATATTGGAGGGTGTTTAGTTTTTTCTGCAACAAGAAACTTGAAACTATGGCTGGTCCGTGATAGGTTATCTCAGAGAACAATGTAATTATGTGAACAGAATTGCTTCTGTATCATGAAGTTTATATATTGGATGCTTTTCTTTTTGGAAATAATAAAACGCTCTAGTGCTTCAAATTGATACACGATTTTGTAAAATTCATTCAAACATTCTCAAATTAATGGAATTTTGTTTGTTTTATTCCTTACTCATTTGAATCAGCTTGTAGCTCAATTTTCTTGGCTCATATGTTTGGATCTTTTTTCGCTTCTCGGTTTTGTCCGAAGCCGAAAGACAAAATTAAACTGTCGCTTAAAAATGAATTAGAACGGTTAATATAAAAAAAAAACCTTATTATGATGCAATTACAGTACTTTTTGGCAAGCTTGACTTTAATAGAAAAAAGTTATCAAGTATTTTTATTGTTAGAGTGTTTTTCTCTTGCCCAGTTCTCTTGTCAAATGAGTAGATTGGAGTTTATTTTTCGGGAAAAATTAATATTGTTACACGTTAAACATGTAAATTTCTAATCGTTTCCAAATTAATTTGGACTGCACATCTCGTTAATTGCCGGCTAATTTGACATTTTGCGTGCTGCTTTTTTTTAACTTTTGTTTCAAAAAACCGTTTCCATCATGGACGATTTTCACATTTTGCAACCGGCAAAGACTTTTGGTTCGTTAGTTCCATTATTCGCCCGCCCAACGCAATTACGAATGCGAAATGAAACCAACAGGTCGAAGTAACCTCGTTACTTTTTTCCAGCAAAACACTAATTTTATTAAAAGCGCCAATATTGACGTTTTAATGAAAATTTAATTTGGCCCGCACAAAAAATCAGGCCTTGTTTCGTCCGCTGTGGAAATACGCAGACATCAAAGGCGCGCTGCGCCTCCTGGTTATTATGTAATTGTTAATCGAAAGAGCCATCCAGAAAATTGGATAAAAGATTTGTCGGAGGCGGACGGACGATGAGGCTGGACCCTTGAAATATAATGAAAGTTTTAGAAGTGACAATTTCGAGCTTTTGCAATAAAATAATGCCCTGTTCTGACAGTTCACTTGCTTAATAACAATGAAACAGAGAATTGCCGGTTTGCTTTGACCTACATTCTATCGTGTTTTTCTTGAGGACACTTGAGAATTTTCGTGCCTTTATAGATTTTTGTTGCTTCTTTGATTGCGATAATTTACTCTTAAATGTTTTGCATCTTCAGTTTTTACCTGCTTAGTAGTAGTAAACATCTTTATTTCTAAAAAAGGCTATCGACCTATCGGTCTTTCTGCCCTTGTTTAATACATGTAGTCTTAATCTAAATAAAAAACAAATATGAAAATTCTCTTATTCTAGGTTAACAATATTATTAAATAAAATTCCAATGACAAGAAAAAATCATTTTATTGTCCACCAGTCAGTTGCGCTTGTAAGTGTTCGAGTAGCGTTGATGTAGGGAAACGGAAGCGGGATTGTCTGGTTGGTCTTGTAAGACAAAGGGGATTCAGTATGGTCCAGTTGTAGGGGTTGTTTGTCCATTTTGTCTGTAGATGTATGAGTCTTTCCGAAATCTTTGTCATGTTTGTGCGTTCGTATAGTAGTTGGGTGGGGGGGTTGTGTAGTGGGTTTTGGGGGTGTCTTATTCGTGTTATTAGTCTTAGTGCAATTTGTTCTGTTGTTTGTATATAACGTTTTGTCCTTTCTGTTCCGTTGGTCATGAGTATATGTCCATAGTCTAGCAAGGGTCTACAAATAGCTTTATATATTTTGGTGGCGGTGTTTGTGCTAATTCCTCTGTCTTTGTAGGTTAGTGATCGGAAGTGTTTTGTTCTCTTTATTGCTTCTGCCCTGATGTTTCGTATGTGTTTAGTGAATTTACGTTTGTGGTCAATTGTGATTCCAAGGTATTTTATGTCGTTTTTTGGTTGTGTCGTTTGGCCGTCTGCAGTTATTGTAGGGGAGTCAGCGTTGAGTCTGTGGTTTGTGAGCAGAAGCTGGTTTTTTGACGCGTTTGGTGTTAGTCTCCATTTATAAAACCATGTCATTGTGTTGTTTGTTAGTGTTTGTTAGTGTTTACCTGCTTAAATTGTTAGTATCAATTAATTAGTGGGATATTGAGTGTTTGAATAATCCATGTGTGAACAACTGAAAATAGGTGTTTTGCATATATGAATGTTAATAGAACTGCATGCAACAAACGTGAAATAACATAACATCGTTTGCAAACGACTGACGGTTTATACAGTATATTGTTATTACTCATAGAACATTAGCTCCATACCATTATATGTATGTAACAACTCCACCAGTTCAATTTATACAAACCGAACCTATCTATTGGATTCCACAAATAAGCCTATAGGTAAATGGCATTTGCCCAAAAATGATAACGGCGTGCAATTGCGAATCCCGCTTTAGGGGCTCGTATCGATAATAGCAAAATTAGTGTGAGGCTTAAACGGTCATCCTATTATTGCTCTATATCTATATACTCACGAGCCCCAATCTATGTACGAGCATTACTAGCAATTTGTCGATGGTCAGTTGCATTTCTGCCTCAGGGTCATTCTCTAATTGTTTCGCGTTCCAATTAGTCAAATAAAGTCAAAGTAATTGCCTCAGAAAGTTCAGCGGAATGGAAGCACTCGAAAGAGGGAGCAAACCAGCACAATTATAATTTGTCTGAGTTCAATACAAGAGTTTTCTGCATCACTTCATCCGCGCGTCATTCATCATTTGAATTGTTTTTTAAATTTGATTTTATCGGTTTGGTTTATTAGGAAAATTACGCCTTAATTCATTACTTTTTGCTCAGGTTTTGTACACATTTTCTAGAGTTACTGTTGTGATTTTTCAACCTCCAATTGGCCTGCATGAAAAGCCAGCAGATTCAAGTTACGTTCAATTCCGGTGGAATGCTCCAATGGGCAGTGAAATTTCAATATTTCCATATTTAAATTCAAAGTAAAATTTATTGAGCAACGAATAAAAGGGAATATTATTGTCCCTGACTAATGACAAATTATCACTAATGGCAAATTGAACATTATTTGGTATATTTTAAGCCCCTCTCGGCGAAATAAATACATATTTCATTAAGTTGGCACCCCGATAATACGAGATAATGACGAAAAATGCGTGTGCCGAATGTGGAGTGGTCGTTACGGATGGAAATTGTTAAAACGGACAGATCGTTTAGGACATTCATATTTAAATCGTTTTCGCTAAATGCTGCATTTTCCATGAAATCTATTTTGCATCTACACGAGTCTAGGATAATAGCAACAATTTTCTCATTATTAGCCCTTTCAATAAAATGTATTTAAATGCATTTTTGCCATTTTATTTTTGCCATTTTAAAGATCATGAAATTATAAAAAAACCTTTTTTATATACATTGCTCTAAGGGCTCTAAAGTAATTTTTATTAGTAATAATGTACTAAAGAGAATTCTATTTGACTTTCCTGCAATAAACTGTGCAATCCATCATAGCCGTAGAGGCAATTTGCTCCATTGAAAGTACTCGAAGACGTCGATTTCATTTTAACTCATCAGCATTTAGTGAAATTTTCGAGGGGTTCTTTCGCAAAAAAAAACCCTTATATATTGATTTTTTCTTTGTTTCTTTCGCGCACGATAGCTGATGATCAAATTCAATTTTTGCATTATAACACAAAGAAGAAAATTTATGTGCTTCAAAGCGAGCTTTTCCTCGGCACGGGCTTCGAGGGGGCGCAAATCGGGTGATTAAACTTTAGCCCCGGCAATAAACACATAACAGGCAGGTAGATATAGTGGCAGTCTCACTTTAATTCGATCTTTATGGGGCCCTGGAGAGTCTGCGGCATACGCTGAATTTGAATATTTTCTGAATTACATCCTTATAAACTGATAGTTTATGCTCCCGAATTACTTTCTGCCTACCCTGTTGATTATAAATTTGCCATAATGACGCCAAGAAACTAGGGGGGGATCTATAGAGAAAATCTCGTTAATGGGGAGGATTCCCACTAGTTTAACCTCGGTGGGATAACGGTAAATTGTCGTTTAGTTGGCAACGCTATTAATATCAAATCGCATGTTGAGATTAGTGCTGTTTATTTTCCTATTTACTGAAGCCAATAGTATTAGGTTGGAATCCACATGTAGCCAACTAAAGCCTGGAACATGTTTGAACTATTTTTCAATCTCCCTTGAAATCGGCCAATTTCCATTGAAACTATACTAAATCCTAATTTTTGTAATTCCTGTTATGTTTAAATTTTTTATTTTTTTTACAGCCTAAGAAAACAGGAATCTGTTTCATTAGGAAATTAATGGATCGCGTATCACAATACAAATCGTATCAGAGTAAAACCTTAATTTTAATATTAATTGAGATACTTGGTGAATGCTAGCAAAAACTTTATTAGTAAATTGAAATTTAAATTGTAATAAATATATTTGTATTTATCATTGCGAACGTTTCAGTTATTTTTTTGTAATGTTTTGGCATTTTGCCAGAGGAATTGTCACCGACACACTGGCTAGAGCACTTTCTTGAGAATAATTTACGAAAATGCGACGATGCTGCATATTCGGAGGCCGCATCCTTGCATATTTTCTATACAATTTTAAAAGGCTTCTATCATCTGAAATGATAAAACATCGCACATAATTTTCCAAGGTTTTTGCCAAATTATTATGCCTGAGGTTAAATTGGAAAAGGCTTTCTTTAGTCTTCTTGTTCAAAAATTTTTCATCAAATCTTATTTAAACACGATTTTTAGGAAAGGAGCTTTTTATGCCATTCCTGATACATTAGCTGGATCGATTTTAGCACAGAACATTTCCATATTACTTCAATCAACCAATTTCTTTGCCGTTTCAAAGCAAATCTCGTTTGGTAATAAAATTATCCTCACTCGTGAATTGCTATTGCATTCGAACCACTTCGAAATGACAAAGTTTTTCCTTCTAATGATAATGTAAATACCGACGAGAAATGTTCCTTTCCACTAAAAAACTTTAAATTGTCGATGGAACCCGCCCGTATTTTACAAAGCAAATAAGGGCCCCGTTCTCTCTATCCCTGGGAATAAAACGATATCTTTTGCCTGAAAGATACGCCCGAACGGGTCTTACATTCTTTGAAATTGTGTTTGTACAATCTGCAATTCAGATATCATCTTAAGACGGATCTGAATATATCAATTTATATTACGTTTAAAGGCTTGTTCGTGCGAAAATTGATGGTAATGAACGATTTTTTGCCATAACGATTTTCATAATTGACGTCAAGTGTTATGCTTCTTTGAATAACGCTGAATAACTTCCAAATAATATTTTCAACTTCAAGATAAGGGTTTGTTTTTTGAGGGGGGCAATTTGCTGTCTAGAATTTTTTTCCTGATTATATAAATAGCCATTGTCTAATATTAACTCATTTTTTCAAAATTGTTTTTGTATTGAGAGGGCAATTTGAAATGCAAATAATACCAAAATAGGGAAATTTTCTACTAAAAAGAGTGTGTAGAAACGTTGAACAAAAATTGTAATTTATCCGTTTTGGTTACTATTCCAAACACCTCGATTGTGAAATCTATTGAAATTTAAGCAGAAGAATCGCTTTATTTTAGTTGGCGGAATAAAAATCGAAACGATCAATCAAACACCTAATAATTCTCTATCGTTTAAAGATACGGATTTGCGCCATAAAACATATAAGTTGACAGTGCGAGACTAGTGTGAGATTAATTTCCTGGCGTCTAATGGATCGGCGAAGAGTAAAAAGAGCGAAAGAACTCGTTAGAGCAATCACGTAGAGTTCTATTAGTTTCATTTTGGAGTTCGGTGCAGTCGCAATCACTACTAAAGGCTTCCTCCTTTTCCAAACCGAATGACAGTGGGAAATAATGCCCTTTGTCTCACGAAACTTTTCCTGCGCCAAGACACTTTTAGTGCGGATATACTTTTTTTCTCGCTAGTTTCCACAATCTTTGAACACGACCGCACGTTCTCAGGAGATAAATCTAAAAAGCGAACTAGAAATCGTGATGAAAAGAAATATATGTTTGAACCCAATCGAAACCCAATTAGCGATTATTCTGCGGTTCCGCCCAGCCTATTAAGCTATTATTCGAACGAAAAACGAAACAAAAACTCTGGCTGCTATTCTACCTTCGGTCTTTGAAAGTTCGCCGATGCAGACAGCAGGCAGGCTCTGGCAAAAACTCCGTTTCGCATTGAAATTTATTCATTAATTGAAACTCAAGAGCGCATTTTTGTACAACGAACGCAAATTAAAGCACTTGGAGTTGTCTAATTAACGTCCAGTTGTTGAAAAAAGATTTTCTATGCCGCATTGTTCTTTGGCGTTTTTTCCTTTCGTTTTATTTTGCAGTAAATGTTATTTCGCTAGTTGTCTGATAATTATTCTCTGGGAGTGTGCCCGTTGAGCATTCGCACTAATATGCTTTAGCTGCATTGTGTGACGTAGATTTTTATTTAAAATCTTTGTAACTACAGGTATTGCAGCTGTTGGAATTCAAAGGAATTGTTTAATGTAAAATCCCGCGCTTAACATCTAGGAGAACTTTAGCTTGTAGACCAACAAAACAACTCAATATCTCATAAATCCAAGGCAGAGGTCCCCTTCTTCCATTCCGACTGCCATTTGCGGAGCGAAATTTGTTTCTTTGCACACGCCACTGAAGCTGGGCACATTAAATAACCGATCCCATAAATTCGGGCATAACGCCACATAAATCTGGCGCCCATAAACCACGGTACGAGGGGCGCATTGAACGGTCACTCAGAAGTGGGATCGATGGCTTTGTGACAGTCGCATAAACATCGAGCACTGGTTGAGGTGAAGCCAGAAATTGAATCATCAATCGGATCATGTTTATAAATGCGCCCACCAAAACCTCCATGTCCTGTATTATCAACATGGTCCTCGTTGTCCTAACTGAGTTGGGCCTCGAATTATCTAAATCAGCTATACAGATTGTATAAAAATGTATGCCATTTATTTAATTTGATTGTTTAAGTTAACAGCAAACATGTTTTTCCTCATTTTGGCTGTGTATTGGTCCCGTTTACTGCATCTTTTTGGGCGCGTCGATTACAACTAAGATTAATGTTGATTTTTTCACAGTTTTCCAAAAGTTTACTCCCGATCGGCGATCTTTTCCATTGGTTCTTAACATTATTCAACAGCAATTTGAAAAACTCATCGTACACGCTGAACTGATTTGAATTTAATTCGCCACAGGCACAGTGAAGGCTTTTTTCAGCCATTGTTTGCTTGAGAACAAAACAGACAAATCCGTAGCCTCATTATTTTTTCTACCTACCAGCCTGCTCTTATAAATTGGCCCCCGCTGACTAGCGCAAAATAAAAACAGGGTTTTACGTAAAGCATTTTTTTGTCGATTGGAAGTCAAGGGGTTGTGTTCGTAAGGCTTAATGCGACCTTAGATACTTGAGACTTGCGTAATTGAAGGGGGGACCTGGCCATGCAACTGGGAGAAAAGCGTTTCGAATATTTGATGAGGTGTTTCTGCTGGTAACAACGTCCTACTTAAGTTTAATAATTCGTTTTAATTGTCTTTTGGGATTTAACCACAGAAAAGCGGGGCAATGGACTCTAAATGAAACCAGCTCAATGCAGGTACATTCATCACAACAAATTTCTATTGAAGAGATTTAAAAACTTCAATTTTCTTTGAACCAAAACAGGATATTGAAAAAGAAAATTTTAGAAAGTTTGTACAAAATTTGCACTGGCAAGCAAAACATTACTTTGAGTAGTTTTTGCTGGAACAAAGTTTACAAAAGCCACTAATCATTGTTCGATTCTGCAAAACTTTGACCCTAGCGCACACCTTGCACCGGAAGTGACGTGGTAATTAATAGTCATACATCAATTACCGGCTGCGAAACTTCATTTGAAAATTGCTTTGGCTTGCAATAATTAATGGCCTGCAGTTTTAATCAATTATTATATTTATAGTAATTTAATTTGGCAAATGCACGCGTGTCACACGTTTATAATCGGAAATCGGGACGGCAAATTGATATGCGTGCAGATTTTAATTTAGTTCACTCGCAGTTCCTCACTAATTATCGAATTGTAATGGCAGTTATATTAATGGCTTCTATGAATCTTAACTTGCAAGTTTGGGTTTTTTCAAGTTAAGATAACTAACAGCAGAATTGGGATTAAACGAAGCATATTTTCTGGGCAAATGCTGGCGTTTTATGAGTACACTAATCAGGCTTCGTTTGGGGAAACATTTGAATAAAGGTGAAAGTTCCAGTGGCGGAATATCCAGAAAAATGGAAAGAGAATCGAAGCAAATGAGCTGGACAACGGCCAGCAATGCGCTCGAAATTTATTTGCTGGAAAATGTACTCGGACGCGGCCCTAAGCTGCGATTGTCCCTGCCAAAGAATCTGTAAAAAATCTTCGGAATCCATAAAGAATTCAATTGTACATTGAATCGAAATTGCTGGATTTCGGTTCAATTGTGCAGCCACAGTAGATTTATATTCGACTTCAAGATTTTTGCAGTTTACGAATGACATTCTTAAGTCGGAAAATTGAATAGAATGTTTATGGACTTGTGCAGAAAATGCGACTCTTTATATTTCAGAATATTTAGTTATTCACTGAGGATGTATTCAATACTACGGCTTGAGAAAACAACGTTTTCCACTACAATCCCAACATGCATCGATATTAAATTAGTTTTAACGTTTTTTTCTTAAAGCAGAAATTTAGAATGGGTTGCTTTTTTTGTGCAAAACTTCAAACCCAGTTAAGTTCAATATGTCTTCTTCTCCCAGAAAGTAGTTTCCATTTTTGTAATTCTGTCTGCTTTTTGCAATAAACTGCAATTTGTTACTTACGGTAAAATCCTGTGTTCAGTATTCACTTCAGATTTCAGTCATACAATTTTCGATTTATATTTTTTGTACACACCGATGTATTCAAAGAATCAAACATAAGTAGGATGGATTGTGAGCGCGTTGCTTACAGAATACTATTTGCTGATGGCAGCAGCTCAATTCGAATTCTTCCTGATTTTGATAAAATTTGGGTAAATTGAATGTACTCGTGCTCTTTTCTCCGGACCTGGCTAGTATAGTGTCATTTTAGGAGCTTTGCAGACCTTATCAAATATATGCTTAGGTAGGATTTCATTTTGTGGATGTTTGCTTGGAAAAAATGTATTACAATTTTTATTCACTTCATATTTATTTCCATCCCTTTACTTTGAAGAGAGTATTGTCTCTTCAACTGTATCTCAAGCGCGATTGAAATGTTATTTTTTTGGGAACAATTTGTTTAATGATTTATCTGGAGCAATGGGATGCGCGAATAGTCTCGCTGGTGCCGGATTTTCCATGCCGCTTTGTTTAAGATCAACTTTGCTCCTTAATTTTATGAATGTTTATAAAAATTCCCAAAAAAATTAACCTTCTACTGGCATGAAAATCAGCCACATCCGTCCTTCCACCACTAGCAGTTACTTTTGTGCTGTTTGTTGCTTAATTACTGCACATTAATTTCTCTCCATCATTTAATTTTTGTGGATATTTCAAATGCACCATTCCATCTTTTATCGCATCTACTTATTTTTCGCAATCTCCCCAGTTACGACTTCTGCGACTGTCTCAATTTTATTTAAACCGCGTTCCCGTTGTGGAAAAGGCAGTTTTTAAACCGATTATGGCCTTTTATGGCTCTAAATGTGGCTCTGCGGATCTCGCATATGAATTAATAAATTATACGCGCGATGAACGGCGGCGATTTACCGCTGTCTTCAGATGCTTTGTTTCACTTTTGTTCACCATAATATGCTCCAAAGCCGCTATCCAAGCCTTTGTTCCAGGGCAGCAGACGTTGTCGCTTAATGTTTTGGACGCAAATGTGCTCGGCTCGAAATCGTTTTTGAGTTTCGGTTGTGCATTTCAACAAAATATGGTGCCTTCCAGTTGTCACAACGCAAAATCTGCCACATAATTATACATCTGCAGGCTGTAACCTAAATTGCCGAAATGCGGTGTTATTCATATTTGGGGCATCGAAGGGGCAGAGCTACTGTTTCTCTGAGTGTGATAGAAATTTGTTGATGTTGTCACGTTTGTAACAGTTCCATACAATATCTTCTATCCAAAGCTGGTCTCTTTGATCTGCTCTTTTCGGGGTTTACTAATCTTTAGTTTAATTTAGCATTTAGTTAGCTGCAAGTATCTACGAAGGTTTGACTTCAATATTTTTTTCCTGAATTAATGAAACACTTAACAATAAAATTGTGCGAAACACAGTATATTTGGGCAATCGGATGAGCATTAATCGTCAATCACCTACATTGATTCATTTTGGACGGATCGAATTAATCCGGTGAAAAGTGCTGAGCAAGCTTACGTGTCGTCCATCTAACGAGCGGCATAATTAGTCAATTTCACAGAAATCGGACACAAGCGAACGGCCGTCGCAACAGCAGCGCCGCTACCGAAAAGTCGTCGTAGTCAGTATTTTTCGAAACAGGCCGTGACAAACTCATTAATCACAAAGGATTCTGCGAGCTGCCAGAAGAAGACCGCTTCCAGGCCTGGATCTCCACGTTTGCTAAATTTTCCTTTGAATGAAATTATCGAATTAATTTTCAGGCTCACATCATCCAGAATCAACCTGAAGATCCTTAACGTGCTTTAAGGGAAGCTACGAATTTTTGGAAGGTTCTAATAAGTGTTGCATACATTGGTCACATCTTCTCTCTTAAGTCGCTAAAAGGTGTTTGAAATCACACCTAATTCGACTCTGTCCAGCTCAATCTGGGGGTCTCGTCCGGCTACTAATTAGTGGCTATTCTTCGATTACAGGTCACGTGACCGTTCACCCATAGCACGTGCACATTGTCCTTGACGTTGCTGCAAATTAGGTTCATTAACAATTTAGCACATCAAATGAGTTCCAAATGAGTTCGGAGCTGCTCTGGACCGCTCTAAGCCGACGCGTTCACTATATAAATTCCATTCGTGTCGCCCGGTTAAGCGTTATTAGATTTGGAATAATTGCGCGAATTTGTATTGAGCTTCACACGTTTATCTTTACACATTTCGTACTTTTACTAGCTGTTTATTGGATTGTGTTCAAAGTCGGTTTTACGTTTTTATTCCGCCTTGAGCAGTGAAAGTGGTTGACAATTTTATTTCTTGCATAACTTTACTGGGTATGATACACATTTAGTTAAGCACAATTGAGGACATTCAGGTATAAGTTTTCTGGAGCGGGTTTCTGTTAACTTATATCAGATTTTTCCTGGGATTGAAGCCCGAAAAAGGCAAATAGTTTCTTAAATTCAGTAACTTTAAGGTTCCATGCGATATAGACCGTGAAACAGCAGAAATCCGTTAACTGCAATCTCCAATTCTGCCACGTTTTGAATGCAAATGTAATTAAAGGCATTTACATTTCAAAATTTGCCAATCAATTTGCGCTCTCACCCTTTCCTCTAAAGTTTTAATCCATTTTAAAGTAAATACAACATCTGCTGTTATTCGGAACAACTGTGGATAAATATGCAAAAATTTTCTTCTTCAATTCCATTTATTTTTTGAAATTCTTGCCAAAAATAAATAGCTTGATGAATCTTTGCAAGTAGATGTTTTTTTCTGGAAAGCCTCCTCAATAAGCAAAGCAGGCCGGGATTTCTGGGACAACAAACATCGTTATCGACAGTGTCCAGCCAGATGCATTCCATGCAGTGGGGAATTAATTGCGTTTGAAGCTTGTCCTACGTAACTGTCCATTGTTAAGAGCTGTCGAATTATAAAGACATTGTCTTGTACTGATTAAGCTTGCCAGTCCAATAGCAATTTGTGTAAATTATTCTGTTTAAAGTGCAATATGTTTTTCTTCTTCATGTTAATTCTTCTTCTAAGAGTTCTAAGAGTTGATGGTCAATCAATCCTTTAGACTTTTGAAGATGTTCACGTTTTCTTTCTTCGGGTTTGGAGTTTTACAAATGTGTTTGAAATTGTTGGCATTTTGTGAAGATTTTCAACTCTTTAATGTTGACCTTTTTTTTCAATACATTATTATCTGTTGCAAATGTCTTTCATGATAACGTTAAATATACTTTTAACAACTTCAGCCGACTTGATCAAACTGTGGTTTCGTTTAGTAATTTTCTTTGACTTTTCGCAAATAAACTTTAAACAATTTGCACTTGCAGTTCTGTGAAATATATTAAAATTATAAATCCCGGTTTCCTCTTCAAATAAAAACGCAATTAAAAGAAGAATGCTAACTTCAACGGACTTATTGAAATATCAATGGTCTGCATAACTTTCCTGTGTATGACACACATTTATTCATTCACTTTTCAATTAATTCTTTGAAATCGACATTCCTGCTTCTAGATTAAGCTTATGTAATTTTGTAGGAAAATTTTAGGGCTATTTTAATGCAGAAAGTCACAAAATCCATTACCATTTGGGACCTGAAATTGTCCCAGCAATTCGGTTAATTGAGGCTGCCAATAGTTTGTTTCGGTCGGTTAGCGTTTCGAATATTTTTGCGTAACGATTTATGACAGAGATTCATGTATTTGAAAGAAAATCAATCGTGCGGCTTAACTGAATTATGCTGCCACTGTGGGATTAGTGGGCTGCACAATTACTACCCTGTAGGCAACTGCATGTCGTATTTCAATCTCCAATCCACATTTTAACTATTTTTATGAAAAACCGCCCATTTGTTCTGCTGTATGTAAACATGGTTAATTTTTTTAAAAGTTTTTTTCAAAATCAGAAATGAATTTGAAGAGCGCGTTGTTCTCACATATTATTGTTCAATAACATTAAATTTCAAATGTGAGTTTAAGCTTTGGCAACAGAACAAGAGGTAAATAGAGTCCGTAGAAACCCATGAGAATTTACAATTTGCTCGGGATTTTAGTTTTGTCTTTGCTCAATACATGTCTCAGACTACAGAGGCGCACTTAATAAAACGTTCATTGAATGGATGCAAATCGTGTCTTTTGTTTACTGCAAAATCCTTTTTGCTCTCACTTACTTCAAGTGGATTCAAGTCCTAAGCTCCGAAGATCTCAAATTAAATGCTCAGTTTGTTGCACCAAAAATTTCATCAAATCGTCTTTATTAAATACGATTTGAGAATGAGCGCTTGAGAAAAAATTCCATCTACCACTTTATGCCGGTTAGGATGCAATCCCGCTGCCAGAATCTCCCTAAGAGCACTGAAAATAGCCAATATTCCCTCTCGGCACAAAGGTGAGAGGATGTAAGTAGGTCGCCTGGACCTTTTCTAAGAAGAGGCTGCTGGTGACAGATAACGCTATATCTCCCTCGGCAAAGCCATTAGTGCTTCGACAAACAGACGGTCGTCGGTGTCCCGACGCCTCTTTAAAACAGGTGTCGCTGTCACGTTACGTTGATAATGAGCCACGCCTTTATATGCCTGTATATGCCAGGATTGAGGTTCGTCATTCTGGCCATTTCATTATCAGCAATTTAGTCCTATCAAGCTGGTTCCTTGCATTCTTTCAATTCCCTTCGCCTCCTAGCACCATTATTCTACACCTTCGTCAGCTGTGAATCACCTTTATCGAGATTTCCTCCGACTTCTTTTAGCCCCAAACTTATTTCGATACATCCATTAGCTTCGCTTTAATTAATTTAGGTAGACGAGGCCGTTGAAGCCTACGCATAAACAACATTTCTTTTGAGGAACGAAACTTATTTTTACTCTTGGCGCATTTATGGTCTTCCGGGTTTTGCTATTGTGGTCATCAGCAGCAAGGGTTAAATGTCCAAGTTAATTCTGAATAGGCTGAAAATTTCATTAATCATTAATAACCCTATTGAGCCCCCCACTTTGCTTAAGAATGAATGGAAATTAATTAAAATCTGGCAACTTTTCTCCTCTTCAGTGAGAGTAACTGGTGCTTCGCGGCAACAAACACTTTGCTCTTATTTTTTCGTTCCAGGTAATCTGAAGCCCGAATTTGACAAATGCCGCGATTGACAAGAAAAATATTGCTGACGATTTTACGCACAATTTACTGATCTCAATTCCCATGTCGGCTCGGCTTTCGAATGCCAGTCGAAGTTGGGGGATTATTCGAGAATAAAATGCTCCAATCCCCAATAACAAAATTAATACGATTAGAAGTTTTGAAATCCTCCGCCTTTTTATCCTTTTTTTTATCGATTTAGAAACACTGTTTCCTCCCCACAATAATGAGAGTTTTCTCAGGTTCACTTTGTGCTTGGTGTGTGGCATCGTCATTAACGTTGTTCTTTTTTTTTTTCTCTTAAGGCATCACTTCCAGTGCAACATCGTGCTATACTATGCTTAGATAAAACAAGTTTTCAACTGAAGTTCTTTCCATTTTTGATTCCAAGGCGAACATTTTTGATCGTTTTTTTCGCATAATAAAATGAATAAAAACCATAAAACATTGCGCTGATAGTGAATGCAAAATATCAAGATAAATTCAGTCCAAAACTTGGCACAAGTCCAACACCAAACCCTTTGATCCATTATCGATAGGTTTGTCCGATTTATATCTACCTTATTGATGAGATCAAAGGCAAGGTTTAACATAGCGGCGGTATGTTTGATGATCAACAAAATACGCCAGGACTTTAATTACACGCAAAAATTAAATCTTTGGGTGTAGGCACAAAGACAAAAACTCTTTTTGTTCAGTGCATCCGTGAATAACGATTATCGATCAAACAACAACGTACTTCTGGTATATTATGTCTAAAAACGTTACAAATGCATGTCCAAAGCCAAAGTTTTCTAAATTCTAACAACATAACAATACAATTTGTATTCAAACCAACAATGACATGGTTTATAAATGGAGACTAAACACCCAAACGCGTCAAAAACCAACTTCTGCTCACAAACAACCGCAATCAACGCGACTCCCTACAATAACTGCCAGACGGCCAAACGACACAACCAAAAACCGAAGTAAATACCTTGAATCACAATTGACCAATCAACTTAAATTCACAAATAAACCATACGAACACATACAGGCAGAAACAATAAGAGAAAACAAACACTCCAATTCACTAACCTACCAAGAAGAGAATTAGCACAAACACGCCACAAATAAATTAAATAGCTATTTGTCACCCTTGTAGACTATTGACATATTCACCTGACCACGGAACAGAAAGGAACAAACGTTATATACAACACAGAACAAATTGGGCACTAAGACTAAACTCCGAATAAGACACCCACAAACCCCTTACACAACCCCCACCCAAATACTATACGAACGCCAAAACTGACAAAGATGTTCGAAAAAAACTCATGACATCTACAGACAAAATGGACAAAACCTACAAAAATCGGATCATACTGGAATCCCTTTGTCTTACAAGACCCAACCAGACAATCCCGCTTCGTTCCCTACATCAACGCTACTCGAAACAGCTTACAACCGGCACTGACTACTGACACATAAAATATATTTTTCTTGTCATTAGATTGGAAAGTTTATTTAATAAGAATTTATTACCCTAGATAAGAGAATTTTCATTTTGTTTTTTTATTTAGACTTTTTATTTAGACCCTCTTATTTTTTTAGTCTATTTTAGACATGTATAAACAAGGGCAGAAAGACCGATTATTGTAGCCTTTTTTCGAACTAAAGATGTTACCTCTACTACTTTGTACATAACAAAATTATCCCTAAGCAAATGACTGTTGAATTGTGCCAATGCAAAATTAACCGGGCCTTCGCATGATAATCATCAAGTTAAAATGATTGAAGCGAAAAATACCAGGAAAGTATAAAGCTCTGGAGTTTTAATCCCTCGCAGAAATTTTCCTCGAAATCTTATTAATGAACAACTCATTTAAACGCGAAAGACTATAAAACTGTTGAGGATACCCTCCTTTTAACTTTTATCTAAAATGGAGTTTGAAAGTTTTTGCCTCTTAATCTTTCCCTTTAAAATTTGGTCTTTATTAAAGAATGTTTTCGTCGTGAAGTTTCATAATAAATCAATAATGTAAAATAAATACTTTTCTATCGTCAGTACCGACCATTAAACAAACACTCGCTGTTTTTCACTTGGAATTTAAAAAGTTTTGTTAAGAAATAAAACCTCCACGCGAATTAAGCGAAATTGGCAGATTTTTGACCCAATCCTCTTTAAGAAGTAGCTCCAACTGATGGGCTTCCAACTATTTCCCCCCCCTAACTTCTTTTTTTAATCGATGTCTCATTCCTCTTCCTTTCATACTTTACATCGATTCAAGGAAGGTTAATACTTTCTTAAATGTTTCTTTCTGAAAAAGTCTTGCGCGAAGAGCCAGATGTATTGGACCCCAAAGCATTAAATATTAAGAAGATATATTATCTGGAGGTTCGAACAGTGGGGCTGCTACGGGTTAATGCGAAACTTTTCACATTTAGTGCGATTTAATAGACTACTACGCAGAACCAATGGGTTCTCGTGTCAGAATATATGCTTATCAATATTTTTGTTACTAAAAGCGCCCAGCATTCTGAATCATGTTTCTGCATAGGGAAAAATCATCAGATGTATGATATTTCATTAAAATATTGCAGATCGGGGTCAATACAGTGTCAAGACCGGTCAGGTCAGGATAGTCACCGATGCAGACAGAGCTGTTATAGTTTCTCCACAATGGTCTAAATACTTGGGGGGTGTGAACGGGTCGCACAATTTATACATAATTGCGAGAAATGTCGCTCATATATCCGACAACAGTGACGCCCCTAAATCATAGGGTCTAGGATGTTATTTCACGAAATTAACCCCACTGCTTGGCCAATTGGGGGTACATTTTTGACCATTCCCGTGCAGACATATTAGCAGTACGCTGAGCCTGACCTCAGTATTAATGCAAATTCACGTAATTTTTTTTTTCCGATATAAAAGGGGCGAAAGGTCAGCTGTTAACCACCAGGTGCCAGTCTGGGTGCTTGGCAATTAAACATTTGCCTTCAGGCAACAACAACAACAAAATGAAAATTAAACTTTTCCCCAAATTCTTCCAGGGATTCCAAATTTCAATATGCCGTCGTCGTTGCGGCTCAGGTCGGTTTTCCCATGCGAGCTGGAAATAACGCTGCAAAAGAAATTACAAGGTAAGAAAAGCACCGCGGATCATAAGTCAAGTACAGTAAAGAGCTGGAGGAAGGACAAAAGGCAAAGAAGGAGAAAGAAGCCCGCAATGACACGAACTAACTCGCTTTTAATTTAACAGCAGCCATAGATTTAATTTAGGGATCGCTATTGTCACCATCATTATCTATCGCGGACGGACATATATCGGTTATCGCCCGTCTCTTTGTTTAGAATCGCAACGGCGATTAACTCTTCTTTTGGATCAGGGATTGTTCGAAAAACCACCACACTTTTGCAAGAAATTTCCCTAAATTTACAATAAAAAATTGAAGTTTATGTATCACTAAGTTACTGATGTCAAAATGTGACTGACTACTGGCTGTGGGGATTTGCAAATCAAATTTTCTTGAGAAAAGCATTTGTATTAAAGGGTAACTGAGTGAATATTTTCGAAGAGCCAGCGCCGTGCCAGCCGCGTGCGCATGGTGTTGTGCACCAACCAGATGGCAACAACTCAAAAGGCAACTCAACTCCATGTTACCCATCCTAATTCATATGGAGATAAAATCCATTTAGAAAGCAGTGCCCATATAATAATTCCAAAATTCAACGACTGACGGAAAGAAATTGTAGTGAGTGAACTTTATATTTACATTATTGAAGGGATTATTTTGCTTTGCGGCTCGTACTACGAGGTGGATAATAAGTACAGTGTTAGAAATGAATAGGCCCAAGTTTTTCCCTATGATTTTGATTCTATTTTTTCAACGTAATCTCCTTTAGTACTATAGCAAACTGTTTCCCCAACGTTTCTTCCTTTCCATTTCTTTAACACCCCTCAAAAACTTGATTTTGTTCAAACTATCAAAATACGCTTGTGCTCGACATAAAACCGTACCTACAAAAACTAACACTTATGATCCGTTTGAAATTAAGTATGGGGTCAGTTACAGCATACGTACGACGGGTAATGGCAACTTCCCACGGGTACGTATTGATCCACCCTCTTATACATTTATTGCACGGCGCCCATTTCACCATCGTCATGCAGGCATCAAACTTTTTTAAATATTGATTTTTAAAAACCAATCTGCATTGGGGGGATTTTCCTTTGCTGCTTGACAAGAGTAGCAACCTAATTAATAACTCGGTAGTCCCCTCTTCTTATAGTTTTTTCTTACTACTTAACACCCACTGTGTCTGCCCCTAATACCTTGGATCGATCGACCTTCTCCTCACACAATTTCCAAACAACATTATTTTCCTCTGCTCCTTACCATTACGTACAAAAAGTTCGAATGCTTGATACAATGGCTTACTAGTTTATGGCGGGTTTTTATGGCCTACTCAAATTGTCAAGTCTCCAAACTCCCCGCTCGCTTACTACCAGGACACTTTAGAGCCCGACAAAGTAAAATTACACGTTTTCTCAGGACATGTTCGAAATTTTTCGGGATTCAACACATTTTCCCGGCGCCCTAGAGACAAATCACTCGTTTGTTCACTGTCGATATGCCCTCTTCTGGCTAAATTACGTTTGTTATGCGAGTTTCCTCTATTCGAAAGTACCCCGTATTAGACGTCTTTTATAAGTTTCATAATTGCAGGCGGGAAAAACTTGCATCTTTCCGACTTCGATCCCACATTGAACAAGTTTCGTTATTTCGCGCAGATTTTTTCCGATAAATTATAATCTTTTGCTCGGTCGTCTCTTAGCATCTACTTCAACTCTAGACGCTTAAACTGGCAATAAAACAGTACGGATGCGACATTTACTTGTAACATCCTCCAGTTAGAGCCAACAAGTTGCTTTTGATTGCATTGGCTTTACATAGCAAGAGCCCATTATATGGAGCGTAATTTACTAAGTCATTAAAAAGAGATTTTTTTCTCGTAAGTTGAAGAATTAATGGTACATCTACAAGTAACCATGTAAGTACTTTTAATTCACCAATTAATCCCGCTTGGAACCCTACAACTATTTCCTTGTTGCAAAACGAATAGCTAAAAAAAACTTGCAAGTTCAAACTAGCCTCCCAATAAGTTGCATACACGGATTAGATGTTTTATTGGAAGTTAAACTGGATTGACGAACTGTATCGCTACAACCAATTTCCCTGCTTTAAATATTTTTTAATAGTAAACTCCATAAAATACAAACTGATAAACAGCATTTCTCTTCAGCAAAATGACTCAAAAGCCTAAATAATGAAAGCCTTACCTAAACGAGGTTTATATCGTTTTGGGAAAAAGCAGTAAATCCCCTTCAAACACATATTTACACTTCCTTAATCTACATAAAATATGCCGGCACAGGATGAAGGTTTATCACACAGACGATCCCTAGTTGAAATAATTGTACGACATAACAATTCCTGCTTTGTATATTGTTTTCTGTTCCGAATCCTCCTTTGACTGGACGCTAGCGCAAGTATGGAGTTATCCATCTTCGATCCATTTGATGCGATGATTCGCTTTGAGTCAATCAAGGATAGCAAGAATGCAAATTGAGTATGACAACTATTGGAGAACGATGCAAAGAACAAATTAATTGCAGCGTTTAAAAACCGAAACTGATTGTAGGTAACAAAATCAGAAGACATAGAGAATGTTTCAGCCTCTGAGATTTGTTAATGAACAGCAATATTTCCATAAAAGAACCATAACAACCCATTATTCAATCCGAAACAGTACTCACCTTATTAGACAATTGGGTTTAGCAAGCAAGGGCCACGTCTGACTTCAGAACCAATTAATTTCTTTTCTGGGTTTGGAAGACATCCATAGGCAAAGCCACCCACCGCAAGTTATGTTCGTGGACCAAATTTTTAGCAATACATTCCCATATTTATGTCCGTTATGGTGGCCGCTGTTAATTGTTGCCACCCTCTTTACCCGAAAATTGTAGCTGTCTTTGAAGGCCTTTGTTAAGTGCGTGTTACATTTGTACACCTAATTTAGCTTGACACAACAACAAGTTGTAAAAATGGTCACCCCCTTTTAATGATTCTGCAATTGCAAATAACGGGCTGGAATTAGTCGTGCTGGAGATTCAAATATAGATGGGGAAAGACCGGTTAGTGTAAATTTAAAACTCTCAATGGAAGTTTTTAACTAATTGGAAACTTGAGTCTAGAGAGACCAAAAACAAAAAGTAACACTTATAGTCCCAAGATTTAAGGAAATAACACACACGGTGTGTTACAGAAATGCTACATCCGCGTGCCGACTCAATCGCAGCCGAATTAAAATAATTAAAATTCTGTCGTGTCGCGATTTTGAAAAATTGTTATTCGCAATCTGCAGGCATAATATACTTAAATCCAAAAAAAAATATTGAAACGTGCCCTCTAAAATTACTGCGCTTCCCACAAACCACAGCCTTTAAAATATTTGTCTAACGTCCCACGCAACTATCTACTACACACCCCATAAAGAACTTACACCTAGAAAACAGAAAACCACAATACAATTTACAAAACACTGTATCTATCTTTCGATTCTTTTCCCTGAAACCCAAGGGCTCTCCCTCAGATTCACTCTCCCGTCTTCTGTCCACCGTTTCTCTCTCACAATATATACATCGCCACAGACATATCCCAATTCAACTTACCAACAAAAATCAAATCGCCATGATCGGCATCCATATTACAATACGCAGAGTCCCCGAAAGGGCCTTATTGGAAACGACAAAACTACTGAGAGAGCAGCTCAAGACTCCAAACACTAACAACAACATATTCCGCATATGGAGCGATGATCAATCCGTTGATCGTTTGCGATAACTTGGTGGATAAAGACGATGCTGCCAGTTATGCCAATAAAAACGAAGTATATGAGTCGATTATAGAAAGTGTGGATAAGAAGCATAGCGAATTGTTTTCTTCCAGGCTCATTGCGATAGCAAGACATTTTACAAAGGATGTGTAAAGTTAATAATTTGTAGATTAAAAATATGTAGTTTCACACATTTGATATTTCCTTTGGATTCACTTTTAACGTGTAAATGGACACAGAGTGAAACGTGTAAATGGACATTTTAAGCGTTTAGGTGCAGATAGCTGATAAATCAACCACATTAAAGCAGAAAACGAATTTAAATTAGTTAAGCCCCATTTTATTTTGAAGTGAATGTTAAGACACATCACATAAAACGGAACAGCATTCGAAATGTCCGAAATTAATAAGATCCGAGGCAGTGAAATGACTTGCAACTAAAAAAGTAAATTTTAAAGACAAACGTAATAAAATATTATAAAGCGCAAAACACATTTTCCAAGTATAAGAAATGAACTCTTTTATGAATTTAAATAGTCCTAATCCTAATGAGAACATTAAAAATAATTTCCAAATGCCATAAAATATCGCAATTTTTGCTGCTCAGTTTAAATTTTTAAACTGGAAAGTTTGCAAGCTGACCGGTTATAAAAATAACGGCTTTGAATGAATTTTAGCCCGAATGGTTTTGAGTTCTTGTAGCGGAACCAATCTAAATCAGCATTTATAACAAGGTTAATTTGATTGTGAGTGGAAATAGAATTTTATGACTAGTCAGCAACACCGAAGCTGAAACCAGCTCTCGCTCCAGGCCGAATAAACTACGTATATACTGCATGCTGATTACTCATCAGCTACACCCTCTTGATTAATGCTTCCAATTCTGTCGGTTAATTAAAATCCAAATAATTATGCGAACGGGGCAGAGGTGTCTCGAATGTATGCCGGTCTGATTTATAGTTCTGTTAAGGCATTTTCGAAGCGAAAAAATGCAATTTAATCCTCCGGGCTGCAGTGAACAATTTTTGAAAAATTATCCAATTACAAAATTGGAATTGGCTTTCCACACTTTCGCAGAAAATGTGATCTAATTACTTACCCAACAAGAGTATAACTCAAAGTTGGTTTTACCGTAGATAAAAGTAAGTTCGTTCGAGACTCGATAGAAGCAATTTCCGAGAAAATATTAAGCTCATTTCCAGTAGAGAATATGTCTCCCAGTTGTGATAGAAGTCTCTATTCAGTCTTTAGTTGGGGCTTTGCAAAGGTTTAGAGCGAAACAATTTTCCCTGTCCGATCCAATGAACAAAATTGATGTATTAGAAAAGCATTTCAGAAATTTTATTTATTAATTTTCTTCCCTTTTTAGCCGTTGGTTTGGTATTAAACCAAAGCTACGCTTCAAATATAATTAGCATTTCTTGCAAATTTCCTTAAACAAAGTTAAGAGTCAAGATACTAAAAATGCGAGAAGTACTGAGTCTATTACTGGGACTAGGGGGACAATGTGCACCCTAGCAGTAGAATAATTCTCTGCCTCTTCATGAATTGGAAATGTAATTTTCTTATCCGGGGATCGTAACCATAACATTTAATAATATCAGGTAGACAGGAGGTGCTGTGGAAGAGCGCGCAAGCATTTCGTATGACTGTTAGAGGCTCTGAAATTATTTCTATTTCTTAAACGGATAATTTTTAAGTGGGTCGTAAGAGATTGGAAAGAAGCCAATTTTCTGCCACTGTTCCATACGATTAGCGGACGCGATAGTTTTGATTTTACCAAGTTGGACTGTGACGCGAGCAACCTAAACGATAAAAGCGGCATATTTGATCCGAAATAACATTAAAGTAAAATTGAACGTAAAAATGCCAAACTGCATCGACCACACTCATCCAAAATGCAGATCGGAATGCAATTGTAAGGGACACCTGCCATTTCCCAGCCAGCCTGGCTGCTGGTCCAATAATGAATCCCGAACGGGTCACCAGAGATCACGGTCGAACCCCGATTCGCAAGCGTCCCTTGGGACGGACATTACGTCAGTGGACATTGTCATGGACATTGGCCGATTATTCAAGCGGAACGAGTTTATAATGAGCTTTAAGGCCATTTTAATTAAGGCAAATAAATGAAAAAATCTATCTTTCTATATGACCGGCTTCATTAAGGCCCAAGTTTTTAATTTTTTTTCTGTGCTCTGGGAAAATGTTTAGTGGAAATTTCAACTTATTACAAGACGTCACCAGAAAAGTCAACAATGAGCAGGGACCGACATTTGTTAACCAGTCAATTTCACGTCATAACCTCACTTCACAACATCAGTTTTCGTTTGCATGCCTGATGTTAAGGGAAAGTTGCCTAATGATAACAATTTTCCGCAGCTTTCAAGTTGCATTAATCCAATTTTTGATCCTCAAATCAACCGAATTTTACCATAACAAAATTATCCCTAATCAATATGAATGTTGATTGTGCCAATGCAAAATTACCGGCCTTTCAGCATGATAATTCATCAAGTAGAAAATGAATTGACAAGCGAAAAATTAACGGAAATTATAAAGCTTCTGGAGTTTATCCCTCGCAGATATTTCCTCACGAAATCTTATTAATGAACAACTCATTTAAAGCTCGAAAGACTATTAAACTGTTGAGGATAACCCTCCTTTTAACTTTTTATCTAAAATGGAGTTTGACAAAGTTTGCCTCTTAAATCTTTCCCGTTTAAAATTTTCGGTTTATTAAATAATGTTGTCGTCGTGGAAGTTTAATAATAAAATCAAATAATGTAAAAAATAAATACTTTTCTTCGTAATGACCATTAAACAAACACTCGCTGTTTTCACTTGGAATTTGAAAAGTTTGTTATCAATAAATCTCACGCGATTAAAGCGAAATTCCAGATTTTGAAAATCCTCTTTAAAGTAGCATCAACTGATGGGCTTCCAAATATTTCCCTAACTTCGTTTTTAATCGATGTCTCATTCCTCTTCACTTTTCTACTTTACATTGATTCAAGGAAGGTTAATTTAAATGTTTCTTTCTGAAAAATGTCTTGCGGCAAGAGCAGATGTTGGAACCCAAAGACATTAAATTTAAGAAGAATTATTAATCTGAGGTTCGAACAGTGGGCTGCTCGGGTTAATGCGACTTTTCACATTTAGTGCGATTTAATAGACTAAGACGCAGAACTAATGGGTTCTTGGCAAGAATATATGCTTATCATATTTTTGTTTACCAAAGCGCCTCAGATTCGAATCATGTTTTGCATAGTAAAATCATCAGATTTATGAATATTTCATTAGAAATTGAGTCGGGTTCAATACAGTGTCAGACCGGGTAAGGTCAGGATAGTCACGAGATGCAGACAGGCTGTTATAGTTCAATCACAATGGTCCTAAATACGTGGGGGTGTGACGTCGGCACAATGGGAAATAATTGCGAGAAATGTCGCTCATTCCGACAAATGAGCGCCCCTAAATCATAGGTCTAGACTGTTATTTCACGAAAAATTAACCACTGCATTTGCTAATTGGGTCATTTTGACATTCCCGTTCAGATATTACAGTACGCTTGAGCTGACTCAGTATTATGCAAAATTCACGTTAATTTTTCCGACTTAAAAGGGCGAAAAGTCAGAGTTAAACCGGTGCCGTGCTTGGCAATTGAAACTATTTGCATTCAGCAACAACACAAAAGTGAAAATTAAAACTTCTCCAAATTCTCCAGGGATTTAAATTTCAATATGCCGTCGTCGGTTTGCGCTCACGGTCGGTTTGATCGAGCTGGAAATAAACGCTGCAAAAGAAAATTAAAGGTAAGAAAGGCACGCGGATCATAAGTCAAAGTAGCACGTAAAGAGGAGGAAGCAAAAGGCAATAAGAAGGAGAACGAAGCCCGCAATGACACGAACTAACTCGCTTTTAATTTAACAGCAGCCAGAGATGTAATTTAGGGGATCGCTATTGACCATTTATCTATCCGGACTGGGATATAATCGGTTTCAGCCCGAGTCATTTGTTAGAATAGCAACGCGATTAACTATTCGTTTTGATCAGGAGTTGTTCGAAAAACACACCACACTTTTGCAAGAAATTTCTAAATTCTACATAAAAAATTGAAGTTTATGTTCACAAGTTACTGATGTCAAAATGTGACGACTACTGGCTGGGGATTTGCAATCAGATTTTCTTGAGAAAAATCATTTGTATTAGAGATGGGTGAACTGAGTGAATTTTCGAGAGCCAGCGCAGTGCCAGAGGAATGGTTTGGTGCGCCAACCCAATCGGCAACAACTCAAAAGCACAACTCAACTCAGTGTTACCCATGCCTAATTTATATGCAGATTATAAACTAGTTGTCAACTTTTCCAAATCAAATGTATTAAGCATATTAATCTGCCGCAAATCTGATTAGGAAAGCAGGGCCATAATAATAACTATACTTTATACATTATGAAGGGATTATTTTTCGCGGGCTAAAACGAGGGCGGATCAATAAGTACCCGTGTAAGGAATGAAGAGGCAAGTGTTTCACTATGTTTTTTCTATTTTTCAACGTAATCTCCTTTTAGTACTACACACTTTTCCCAACGTTTCTGCCATTTCATTAACCCCTCCAAAAAATACGATTTGTCAAACTCTTCAAAATATGCTTGTGTCTCGACAATAACCTCCTAAAAACTAACCTATGAATCCGTTTGAAATTTAGTATGGTGTCGTGTGACAGATGACAGTACACGACCCATTTCCCTCGTCGTTGGAATCAACTTTTTTAAAATTTTGATTTTTAAAAACCAATCTGCATTGATTTCCCTTGCAGCTTGACAAAAGAGTACACTTAATTATAATTCGGTAGTCTCTCTTAAGTGTTACAACACTGATAATCATGAGCTGGACCTTCTCCTCAACACAATTACAAAACAACATTATTTCCTCTGCTCCTTCCATTAACGTACAAAAATTCGAACCCTTGATACAATGGCTCTAGTTTTGCGTTTTATGCCTAATCAGATTGCATTTCCAACTCCCCCTCGTAATAAAGAACACTTAGACCCGGACAGTTAAAATTAGTTTTCTCAGGAAAATTTCGAATTTTCGGTATCAAACAGTTTCCGGCGCCCCTAGAGAAATCAGCGTTCACTGTCTGATATTGCCTCTTAATTACGTTTTCGAGTTTCCTCTAGTTCTAAAGTACCCGTATTATACGTCTTTTATAAGTTCATAATTGCAGCGGGAAAAACTTGCATATTTCGATCCACATTGAACAAGTTGTTATTGCAGATTTTTCCGATAATTTAATCCTTTGCGGCTTACTTGCATCTAACTTCAACTCTAACGCTTAACTGGAATAAAACAGGGAATACGAATTACTTGTACATCCAGTTAGAGCAACAAGTTGCTTTTGATTGCATTGGCTTACATAGCGAGAGCACATTATATGAGTAAATTTACTAATTTAATAAAGAGAATTTTCTGTAAGTTAACGAATTCATGGTACAATCTACAAGTACATTGTAAAAATAATTTTTTAACCAAATTAATCCCGCTGGAAACACTACAAACATATTTCTTTTGCAAAACGAAATAGCTAAAAAAGGCAGTTCATACTAGACAAATAAGTTGCAACAGGATTAGATGTTTATGGAAGTTAAACTGGATTGACGAAGTATCGCCTACAACAAATTCCTGCTTTATATTTTATAGTAGAACTCACATAAAATACAAACTGATAAAACGAGCATTATCTCTTCAGCAAAATTGACATCAAAGCCCGAAATATGAAATCCTTACCTAAAACGAGGTTTATATCGTTGTGGAAAAATCACTAAAGCCCCTTCAAACAATTTACTCTTTACTACATAAAATATGCCCGGCGCAGGATGAAGTTTTATCAAAGACGATCCTATTTGAAATAAATTGTAGACATATTGCTTGTATATTGTTTCTGTTCGAATCCTCCTTTGATGGAGCTATCGCAAGTTGGAGTTATCCCATCTCGATCCATTTGAGCGATGATTCGCTTGAGTAATCAAGGATAGCAAGAATGCAAATTGAGTATGACAACTATTGGAGAACGAATGCAAAGAACAAATTAATTGCAGCGTTTAACCGAAACTGATTCTTAGAGTAACAAATCAGAAGACATAGAGATGTTTCAGCCTCTGAGATGTTAATGAACAGCAATGTTCACTAAAAGACCATACAAAACCCATTATTCGAATCCGAAACAGTAAACTCAACTTTTTACGACCATTGGTTAGCAAGCGGGGCCACGTCTGAATTCCAGACCAAATTAATTTCTGGAGTTGGAGATACTCCAGGCAAAGCCCACCGCAAGTTATGTCTTGAGACAACAGTTTAGCAATATTCCATAATTTAGTGTCACGTTATGGTGCCGCTGTTAATTTTGCCACCTCTTTACCGAAAATGTAGCTGTATTTACTGGCCTTTGTTAAGTGCGTTTACATTTGTACCCTAAATTAGCTTACAAAATATGTAAAAATGTCACCGGCTTGTAATTGAGTTCTGCAATTGCAGATAACGGCCGGAATTAGTAGTGCTGGAGTTCAATTAGATGGGGAAAAGATGGGTTTTATCGTAAATTTATCTCAGTTAAGTTAAACTAATTGTAACATGAGTCTAGAGACACCAAACAGAAAGAAAAAACGTATAGCCCAAGATGAAAAGGAATATAACACACAGGTGTGTTAAAGAAAATGTTAATAATTAAAATTCTGTTCTTGTCGGCGATTTTGAAAAATTGTTATTTCTGCAGGATAAATCCAAATCAAAAAAAAATATTGAAAACGTGCCCTCTAAAATTACTTTCCAAACACGCCCTTAAAATATTTGCTAACCCACCAACATATCTATTACACACCATAAAGAACTTACTAGAAAACAGACAACTACAAGTACGAATTGACAAAACACTGTCATTTTCTTTTTTCCCCTGAACAAGGGCTCCCTCAAGGATCCCCGCTCTCACCGTTTCTCTACAATATATACTGCCAGTGACATATACGATTACAACTTACCAGACAAAAATCAAATCGACAGATCGGCATACATATTACAATACGCAGACGACAGGGCACTTATTGTACATGACAAAACTACTGAGAGAGCAGCTCAAAGACTCCAAACACTAACAAACAACACAATGACATGGTTTTATAGATGGAGACTAACACCAAACGCGTCAAAAAACCAACTTCTGCTCACAAACCACAGACTCAACGCTGACTCCCCTACAATAACTGCAGACGGCCAAACGACACAACCAAAAAACGACGTAAAATACCTTGGAATCACAATTGACCACAAATTTAAATTCACTAAACACATACGAACATCAGGGCAGAAACAAGAAAGAGAACAAAACACTTCCGATCACTAACCTACAAAGACAGAGGAATTAGCACAAACACCGCTACCAAAATATATAACGCTATTTGTAGACCCTTGCTAGACTATGGACATATACTCATGACCAACGGAACAGAAAGGACAAAACGTTATATACAAACAACAGAACAAATTGCACTAAGACTAATAACACGAATAAGACACTCCCAAAACCCACTACACAACCCCCCCCACCCAACTACTATACGAACGCACAAACATGACAAAGATTTCGGAAAGACTCATACATCTACAGACAAAATGGACAAACAACCCCTACAACTGGACCATACTGAATCCCCTTTGTCTCACAGACCAACCAGACAATCCCACTTCCGTTTCCCTACATCAACGCTACTCGAACACTTACAAACGCAACTGACTACTGGACAATAAAATATTTTTTTCTGGTTATTGGAATTGGAAAGTTTATTAATAAGATTGTTAACGTAGAATAAGAGAATTTTCTTTTTTACTTACTTTTTACTACTACTACTATTTGCTAACCAATAAAGTTTTATTTATAATTTTCTTGCATATTGATAAATTGGAATTAATTGTGGATACGAAACCTTTTAAAGTTAAATCAAAAACCAATACGAAAAATATGTAACTTTGCACTGTTGGGGTTGCAGTTGCAAGTTCGCCACTTCCGTTCCGGGCAGGTTTTATTGTAAATTTTACTGGATAGTCACCTCTAAGACTGAGAATCAGCAAGTGTGCGACCGGATTACATAGACGCGGATTTGACGCTAAACGAAATGGCATCCCGCGTGTACACGTGATGGTAATGCTGCACATTCTCACGGGGGATTGCATAATTTCCACCAAGAGTACGAGTCGCAAGTCCTGCAGTGGGACAAAACTCGTCCATTTATATTGCAGAACAAATAACATTTTGAAAAATTGCCGCATTTTCGTTCTTCTTCATCCTATAGAAACTAGGATTCGCCTGCTGTTTGCTACAACTAAAAGAGTTGAAGAAACCAAAAAGTCGCTTTACTTATGGAGGCGCTTAGCATTTTCCTAGCATTCATTCTCAGAAATAGTTCCTGAGCCAACAATTTTACTCACAGGTTCTTTGGCGCTTCAAGTTGGATCTGTAAATGGACACACTCGGCAATCCCTAGTTGAAAATGGTTTCAGTTTTCTTCATTATTTCTGGCTATCGAACCACTGGCACCGGCTGTTTAACGCCGCTAATGTATATTTATGGCTCATCAGTTATTGATACTGGGAACGCAGGGGTTTAGAGAAACGTGTATGGTTCATAACATGTTTTCGATTTTAGCTCACTGAATCATAGGGGTGAGTGCTTATCGGGTTTCAATGCGAAATGGAATACTTAGTACCACTTCTACTGAAAGAAAAAACTGCACTGCGCATTTACATACATGGATAAACCTCAATAATAAGCGTTAGCTATTGGGTCTTTATGAATAGTCTTAACTCTAATTTAAATTTCATTAAATAATTCGAATTATTATTTCGATTATTCCCTGCACTACTGAATGTTATATATCCACATTAAATACCCATTAAGCCTTCTTGGGTATGTGATATTAAGAGCCATTTACTAAGCATAGGTCGATAAATCCACCAAAAGAGCACTTAAGCGGGAAGTGAAAACTTCAAGAAATAAAACGGGGGGCGAAAATGAAAACAGTCGTTTTAAAGAGCAAGCCAAGCGCACGGCAATATCCTAGACCTTATAAACTTGAGGGGCTAGAAGGAATTAATTGTAATTACGACCCAGGGGATTCATTAATCACAAACTCGAGTAATTACGCTCGCTTCTAACTTTGTACATATACATAACTCGTCGGGACGGGTTACTCCGAACAATAATACGGATCTGATTGCTGAACGAAAACCACTTTGACATTGGGATGAGCTTTATCTGGAAACGCTTTAAGGCCGCAGGGAAAAGAATTGCAACAAGGACTGTAGGTGGAGCCTTCGAGTTGATATTTGCCAATCGAAAGGGCAACCCTTATAGGCTGCGTAAAGCTGAGTAAAATATACAAGGCAAACAGTAATCTTTCCAATTTATGTACTTTCACTGCAGACGACTGATTTTTCCTAACTCTCGAGCGTATAACGTTGGAAATTTCCCCTTGGCACCTTGTACAATATACGTAAAATAGCCTTTCTGAAAACAGTTCGAGTGTGCTTGAAAAGTCAAGAAAAAGCAGAGCAAACGAGAACGATCAAGCCATTTGCCATTCAGCAATAACCAATAAAATAGAATGCGGGAAAAAGGGGAAAGAGCACAAACATCTAATTTCCATTGTGAAGCAATTTTTGCGCCATTTGTGGTCAGAGCAGTGGTCCATAAAGTAATGGTCGGAAACAGCAAGGGAAATGTAAAATAGATCTTCTTCTTTTGCCGCAAGTTTAACAGCATTTTGCATTCAGCATTGCCGTATCCTCGTCCCCCCTTCTGTCTTCGGCTTTTCATTTGAATAATAATTTAATTCGAAAGTTGTCGGCACATTCGGCTGTATTTCGTTCTGCGTTTGCGTTTCCATTTTAAATATATTAATTCGGAATATGTATTCGGAAATTGCGCCCCTTTCGCGTAGCTGGTAATTTTATAAGGTATTATATATGTGTTTGTCATGAATTACTGGGGCTTATGTGTTATTAAATTTTGATTTATATTTTGCAGCGTGTTTGCCTTTATAATAAAAATTAAATTTCAATGGTAATGGGATTATATCGGGTAAGGTATTAAATCTTGTTTAAATGCAGAAAGATGTCCTTTTAATATCAATCTTGACTAATCTAATGAAGTAATTTTCGTTAGTTTTAAGTTTACAAAGACAAACATTTGGCGTAAACCCGCATGTGAAATTTTAGTATCAATTTTGAAAGCTTTATAGGCATTTAAAGTCCCATTGCAATAATCTCAAAGCGTTCTCTATAATGAAGACAATTAACAAACACATTGTCGGTGTAAACAACACTTAGAGATGGTTCATTAAGAAGGAGAACGCTAGCCAGTAAATGTGGGCTCATAAAATATCTCAGCTTGTTGAATTTGAAATGTTAGTTTTACAGTCTAGTGCGACAAAATAATTAATTTACAGGATTATTTGGCAATTATTATATTAAATTCTGCGGTTTTTAATGTAATTGGCCCGAGCGTTTTGCGCGAAATACACGCCTGACAGGGAAATAATGTGGCGGTTAACTAACGAATGCATGCGACCGTTTTAGCAATGCTAGTTAATGTCTATTGTTAGTTTTTACTTGATGCACGTACAAATTATAAAGTTGCAATTGTCACAGCAAATAAATTGGGGATGGTAACAGCCAAGCAAGGGTGGTGCGAATTTTTGCATTGTCAATCATGCAAACAACAAACACAATGGATCGTAATTGGAATCGAAAATTGAGTCGCAAATGTATGGGATAACATGGAAATTCACCGCTGATTGGGCAATTAATTCATGCACTTTCAGAATCACCCAAGAGGAAGAACTGTAAGTTATGGGTCTTGCCACAGCAGTTTTCGAGCAGTTCATGATTTACTGATGCATACTGCTGAGAACTACAGCAATCTAAAGCCACAATAGTCGCATTTATGTTTCCACCCCGATTGCCTACAGTACTATCACAGATTTTATTGAAATTAATTGTCTACAACAAATAGCTCTGTCTAAGAGTCCAAGTAAGAAGAGGGTGCAATATCAATAAAAAAACCAAATGAATGAGCCCATTGAAAATCGCTTTATGCCCCTCAGATCCCAAATACTTTTTTAACCGACGCGACGCCTGCTTCCTATAAGCTCAAACATTCTATAGATGCATTTAAAAGAGCGTCATATTAACACCGTTTCCAGTGCACGAGATCCAAATCAAGAAATTTAGACTTGCATGAGTGTTTTCCAGCAAATGGAGGACTTGATATTGAAATTCGCAACTAAAACTTTTCCAATCATTAAACTGTGTGTTTAAGATAATCTCCCTAAGTCATCTCGATCTCCAAGATTACATACGAACCAATCAGAGTAGTCACAGAGTCTGAAATCTAAATACAAATTGCGCCATTCGACTCAGTTCGAATGTTTGCTGCCCAAATATTTGGGCTTTTATGCCGATTCCGGGCGATGATGCACTTTACATGTCCCGGAACTTTCGCCGAGATGCCAATTTACGATCTACCGGGAGGAATTTAGAGTCATGAACGGTTCTATCCATAATCAAACATCCTGCCGTCAAACACACAGGTCTCTTCACGATAAGCATCATCTTTAACAAAATGAATGTCACATAGTTTTTTACTTCCGATTGAACAAATAAGCTGTTGTTGAACAATTGAGTTGAGCATCTATGCAATTCACTGCAGCTTCAATATATTTGAATTTATCCACGGTCTGTTATTCAAACATTCACAAATTGACAATAAAAACGACAAGAACTTCGAATTTGACTGTAAACTCCAGAGGCACACAAAATTCCAACCCGAACTTCATCCACGGTAATTGGATTTCAGTTTCAATAAAGGTTTTACCAAAAGTTTCAACTATCTAAACTCCGACAAGAAACGGCGGGACGTTTTGGATTCCGGTTCGCTTCAATGTTGCTTATTCCGGGTTAATCAAAATCGCTGGCCTTTGAATTAAAAGAAAATCGTTGTTTCTTTATTGGAAGTTCGTTGAAAATGGCAGGGAAAATTGAACGAACCAACAATTAAGTCGGCGGCCATTCCGAAATCGTGAAAGAGCAAACTTTGTTTTATTCAGTTGCTATTGAAGGAAATTCATAGGTAAATAGTTACACGGGTGTAACTTGTTAATCCAACATAAATTAAAGAGGAAACCGGAAAAATTTTAGACCGAAGATATCAGAAGGGGTAAAGTACGATTTTATAAAAAAATATAAATTCTCGTCAAAAACCCTGCAATTTTTCGTCGTTCTCATTTCAAGAAAGAGATATGCAACGAACTTGATTGGAAAACGCGCTAAAAGCTTTAGATCCAAAATAATCGAAATTTTTTGCCCAACTTTAACGGTTTTTCAGAATTCACATTTTTAACCGACGATATCTTCCTCATTATGAACTCAAATACGTGATATATGCATATTGGGGAGCCTCTAAGGTCGAAAACAATCAGCTGAGCTCAAAAAACACGAAAAGTGAAAAATTTTCACAAAGGGTAAGGGTCGATTTAAGAAAATATATCCATTCTCTCAAAGTGTCTAGCATTTTACATCCTTCTCATCTCAATGAAGCAAGGAAGGCAACTAACTGATTGAAAAAACGCGTTAGAAACTTTAGATCCGAAATAATCGACATTTTTGGCCTAACTTAAGCGTTTTTTAGAATTCACGATGTTTAACCGACCATAACGGTCCGTCAATAATGAAGATCTTCCTCATGAGGAAAGATCCTCATCATGAACCCAAATACGTTATATAAGCATATTGGGGAGCTTCTTAGGTCGGAAACAATTATTTGAGCTTAAAAAACATGCATTTGAAAATTTGATTTTTAACCGAAAATTTTATAAGACAAATCTATTTGATAAAAACATATCAATTCTCTCAAAATGCTTCAAATTCCACAATCATTTTAATCTAGATCTGAAATAATTGACATTTTTGGCACATTTTAAACAGTTTTTTAGGAGTCGCGATCGTTAATCGACGATATTTTCGTTATTATAGGCCCAAACACTTTACAAACGCACACTGGGGAACTTCTTAGGCAGCAAATAATCCATAGAGCTCAAAAAAGACTCTTGTAAAATTTTAATTTTTGACCGAAAATTTCATGAAGGATCTACCCTTTATGAAATTTTTCGATTTTTTAAAAGGATAGCCATTTGTTCCGAGAACAGCACAAAACAGAGAGAACTGGAGGAGAGGAAGGGAGGCCTATGCTCAATACTGGGCGCAATAAAAGGCTTGATGATGATGATGATCCATTTGTGCAAACTTGAAACTAATATGCCATTCGATTTGATACGAATCATATCATAAAACTGATGGCATTTTCGGGTTTTTGGGCCGTTGTGAATTAAAATTTCTTTTCCACGACGACCTAAAAACCCGAAAAACTGACCAGCTTTGCAATGTTTGGCCTCGAAAGCGTACCTCTTTTAATAAATCATACCATAATATAAATTCTAGTACCGGGAGTGACAGCTATGACTAAAAACCGGAAGCAAGTTGAAATACGTACTTTTACACAAATAGGGTCAATGTGGGTAATTGGAAACGATATTTTAAAGTTCGCGTTTTTGGCTGGTTAAAAATGGATTTATAATAAATAATTGTTTTTTAGCGCAAGCTACATGACGCATTTGTAAACTGATACTTTAAACAACATATTTTTATATGAATTAATAATAAATTAGCTGTTTTTTCTCAATATGGCGTGTTCTTTTTTACCCCAGGAGTTTAAAGAAAAAACAGATTTCAGGGGTAATTGGATACATGTAACTTTTCATGCAAACGAAATCAAGGAGTAGTTCTGGGGGCAAATCGAAACGTTTGAGATTTTTGTTGATTCAAAATATTTATTCTGTCGTAAATAGGCACTGTGTTTCCAATTACCCCCAGCCTAGCCATGTAATTTTTATAGAAGCAAACTTTTATTAGGACAAAAAAAATGTTAAAACTTTGAAAAAACTAAACAATAACAAATCCTTTATAAACCTAAATGGTAACAAATCCTGATACATTTGTCCTAATAATAATGAGACTTCATATTGTAATTAGACGACCTTCTAGGCTTTTTCAAAAATATCAAGAGCTTTTGAAAACTTATAATACATTCGTTCCCCTTTCATCAAAATCCTTGGTTCTGGGGTTATTCCAATTATTTGGTTCTACAGTAATAAAACTAACAGTCACTTTCAACCAAAGAAACCACTTTGCGTTCAGTATTTAGCATTTTACGGAAGTTACTTTAATTTCACCATCTTCCAAATCAATATCCTCCATTATACATAAATATTTGTAAGACATAGTCATTCTCTTCCCTCCTTTAAAGACAACTAATGCAAATATTCCTTTTTTTAACATGGTCATATCCACTGGCTTCAGTTCTTCGAACTCTTCTATTCCTTCATCCCATGGACTATCGTCAGTTTTTGCATATGAAAGTGTCCCTTCACTCAAATCTGTACTTGATAATTCTGAATTTCGCCTCTGTCTTTTACGTTTCATGATCTTTTCGCTTTCTTTGTTAATAACTGGTGGTGTTTCTTTCCCCTTTTTCCTTGATTTCTTTGTATTCCTTTCCTCTTCCTTTTGTTTGACTCGGTTTAGAATATCTTCTGTTGTTAGAACCTCTCCGTATGCTAATTGTTTCAAGCGTGGTATATTTTTTTACAGTGGTCTCAGAGGTAGACGATTTAGATAACATCATGTCTAATTTTATTTTAGACGGTATCCCAGCCGACGTTCTAAAGATATTCATGAGTTCTTGCTTATTCGGACTTACTAGGCCTTGTGATTTTGAACTTTGGGCTTTATTACTGGTGTCAGTTACAGTTAAATCTAGTGTTTCCTTAGAAACATTTCTAAGGCCTTTTGCCTAGAGGATCAGATGATAATTGAGGTTCAGTGTTATTGATGCCTACATTCATTTGCAAGTCAATATTGTTAATATTAGTATAATCCGTGGGAACTGTAGGTTAAAACTAAACATATTCGTGACAATGGTTTCAGAAGTCGCAAACTGAATGTACGTTTATTAGGATGTATCGAACCAGCAACAGCGTGAACAAAGAGATATGATAGATTTTAAGTTTAAAGAAGTTACTTACTGTTAAAGCTGCCGATTTACGCTCCTCCACTCTCCTGCATCAAGAGGCGCAGTCTTCAAATCCATGCAGAAACTCCAAATTGCCTGGTGAACAGCAAATGCACACTTTAATGTCCAGAATCGTTACTTGTGATGGCCATTTTCACCATGTCAAGTTTCTGATAAACGGCACAAATGCTACAGTTTTAAAACGCGCTTTTTTTGCTAAAGTTACACTAGCGGTTGAGAAATTTTTATCAAAACGGCGAAGAAACACTTTCACTTTAAACAAATGTGGGAGTTTATAACACAAAATGCGAAAAATCCTGTAATTTCTTGAATTTGTTTTTGGAAAGAATGGCACAAGATCCGTCACATCCGCCATTAAACAAAAGACTATCTGGAAGAAGTGACATGAGCATTAACGTTTTTGAAATCAGGTTATTTGACAGTCCTGGTAGGACACATTGGACGTATATCCATAGAAGGTTTTTCTAAAAGACACAAAATACGAATTCATTTAATTTTTATTATTTGTTTTCGAAAGACAAAATACGACTTAATTTTATTTTTATTATTTTTTTGTCTAACTTCGCCATTTCATGTAGAAAAAAATATTATGCATCCACTTTCTTCAGATACTTAAAATATTAAAGAATATGATTTTTCCAAAGCTTTATTAATTAGCTCATCAGTGTTTTGTTGTTTCAATATATCGCTTAACAATGGATCAATAAGAGGTCATTTTCCTAATAATGTAGGAAAGCACCTGAAGAGGTCAGTTAAGGTTTGAATGGAGCTAGTGTCTCATGCTAATTTTTTATGAAGCATATGAATGGCTAATAATAAATAAGCAACATTAAATAGATAAATTATCACTGCTTTGTCAGACCCCCCACCTTCAGTTTGGCGCGTCTGTTCTCACTCTCAGGCATAGATAAGAACAAGTGCACTCAGGATAAGATAAAATGCACACTCGGCAGAGACAATCGTATCTGTTCTGCAGTCTGCACTCAGTCAGCTTTCAAGTGTCAAGGTGACAGTAACAACAAAAGCTCAAAGACTATTTCTGGCTGAACTGAAAAGTGTGAACTATAATGGGCTTTACATATTATACCAACTGAATAATAGAAGATCCAGGACTGTTCATGTATAGTCATCACAAAGAGCTGCCGATAGTAACGTTCAAAACCCGGTTAAAAGTGTTTGCCAGTGCAATTATCGATCTCAACCCAACTATTTACTAAAGTTGACTGGATTATCTAACAAACAACAGGATGAAGCTATCAAGGGACTTTGCCAATAAGTCAGCTTGCCTTTCCATCACCCTCAGCAGCCGCATTAAGCATATTCTACATTGTACACTTTTCGTTACTGTGCTGTGTCTATTCCAGTACTTCTCCAGTGTTCTCAAAGTGCCTGAAGATCCAGCTGAAGAAGAAAGCCCCTGGATTCAGTATGGGGTATTCGGAACCTGTACACTGTATGCCCTGAGATTTGTGACGTTCCTCTCATTACCTCAAGTGATTTTCAACGTAATTGGTTTAACGTTCTATAATTGTTTCCCTGATAAAGTCACCCTGAAAGGCTCTCCTTTACTAGCCCCATATGTATGTATCCGGGTGGTCACAAGAGGCGACTATCCAGAGCTAGTAAAAAGCAACGTCAACCGCAATATGAATAAGTGCATAGACTCAGGCTTGGAGAATTTTTTAATCGAAGTTGTCACTGATAAACCCATAGGTTTAGAGCCCCAACGAAAAGTCCGAGAGCTGGTTGTTCCTACAGACTATCAAACAATAACAGGGGCGTTATTTAAGGCGAGGTGAGTCGATAAACTCAATAGAAAACTAGAATAGAAGCACGTTTGCTTTTTGGTTACAGCATGCTCAATTATTCTGTCTATGTCTAGATGTTGCACCTGTTAGTATGTACCAGTGTTGTTGCTTATGTGAGTAGTGAAGTCAGCAATTTAAACGTCCTGGCTTGTGGAATAGTTGGCAATTTTAGGTAATATGTAATTTACTTAATTTGCACCTATCTAAAGCTAAGGTTCAAATTATTTAACATGCATATTTTAAGTACATTATATTAGCTAGCTTAAATTGTTCTTAATTAGGTGTTTTTAGGCTTGCATAAGGAACCGAAAATTAGCTAAGCGTATCGGTTTAGTTGCTTAAAGAATTGCGCGGTTCAAGAGCCCAATAAACCTGCTAAAGTTTTGAAGTTAGCTGATTTCTGAAGCAATTATTCGTGCCTTAACTCTCATATAGTCCCGGTTTTCCGGGCTTATTAAACCAGTTCTTCCACCAAAAAAATTTAGTCCTCAACTATGCCTGACCAAAAATTTAAGACATTTCATCTCCCTGGAAAAGAAGCTATATCTGCTGAAAAATTGTGCAGAGATGCAGAAATACAGCTGCTAACCGGACTTTAAGGAAAAACGATATTTTAAGCGGAAATAAACAATCTAAAATTTAAAAAAATGCGCAAAAAACAAAACATCAATCAAATTCACAACAATCGATCAAAAATATACAGAAATACAAATTGAGAAACGTTAAAAATTCTAAGAATTATTCGCATTTATGATCAGTGGCTCAACTGATTAGTGCGACCTTTCAAAAGGATTTCTTAATCAACCATCACGTATTCATTGCCTATACCGGGGCCCACGGAAACTTACCTAGTAAATTACTAAGAAAGAAGAGTTAAGAAACTTACCTAGTAAGTTTCCGGTGGCCAAATTATCTAATTGAGATTTTTCAATTATTTTATTACGCACAATCTATACATTATTAATGTAAAATTAATTGCAATGTGTTATTATGCAAATATATTCATTTTTTCTTAATTGCATCCTTGACTGAACACAGCTTTTTAAATTGAAAGTGAACTGACAACTTTAATAATGCATTAGACTCGATATTGCAGATTTAAACATGAAAAAACAATTGTGGAATTGTAAAGATGATGTTTCTTAAAAGATCTGTCGTCCTGAATCGCCCTAGGTTTATCAAATGGACTGCTGACTGCAAGTTGAAAGCTTGTTATAAAACATAGTCTTAAAATTTTTTATATTATTAGTTTTATTGTTAGTTTCATGCACTTTCACTTTCTCTAATAAATTCAAGAATGTCCTTGTTGCAGAGCGCTTCAGTATTGTTTGGAAGACAAAGTGAACATTCTCAACGACAACGACTGGATAGTTCATTTAGATGAAGAAACGCTTCTAACCGAAAATTCCGTTCGGGGGATTTTGAACTTTGTTATGGACGGAAAGCACCACATTGGTCAAGGACTTATCACCTATGCGAATGAAGAAGTGGTGAACTGGATTACCACTTTAGCCGATAGTTTTCGCGTGTCTGATGACATGGGAAAGCTGAGGGCTCAGTTTTACTGGTTCCATAAACCGTTGTTCAGTTTCAAAGGTTCTTTTGTCGTTACCCAAGTAAGTAGCCAAGACTAAATTAACACCAGTGGTTGAAAAAGTAGTGCATTCCATGTTTTGGAAAATGTCATTGTATATGGAAAAATAACCATTTGCCCCATGTTTCTATGAAATAAATATTGCACACTTATTGCCAAACATCAAGTCGAATGTCAATAAGTATTTAAGTACGGTGATTAGTGTACACAAAGCGTTATAAGCGTAGTAGAGACATACTTGTAATAAAGCAAAAATACATTAACAGTGCGTTATCAGGATCAGTTTTACTGTTCGGTAAATATTTGGCTCCTAAAAGTCAGTCTCGATTTTCATTGCCTATTTTTTCCAAGTCAATTTTATCCTTTGCAATATTTACTAAAATGTTTTAAATAGTAGTTAACTCATGAGCAAGCTAGTTGCGTTTCAATAAACATCAGTAGAATTCTGCCACAAACACTCAATAAGGATTTAAGCTCTCTAGATTAAATTCTTGAAGACTTAGCAGGCAGCACTCTGATTTACATTTGATACGCAATTAATCAACTAGTCAAGTAGGATTAGTCGGATTAATTTTGATTTACCGTGAAATTTAGATAAACCGCACCAACATGTTTAAAACAGCTGCCATTGAAATGTTAATCAAAGTACAAAAATTTGGACCAAAAGGGTTATAAGTAATGAAGCGCAAACGAAAAATACTCAACACTATTTAAATGTGTTATTAATTGCTTATTCCCAAAAAAAAATACGTTAAATGAATAAAACCTGATTATTATAATTGGTTTGTATAAATAACAATTTTTATATACGGTTGATTCATATTTTGTTGCTATAAACCGACAAAGGGTTGTTGAGTAATTGCGCCAAATGCCGATAAAATGCTTGTAGAGTGATCCGTTCATGTGAAGAATAATAAAGATATAAATAGGTATAATAACAGCAATATGTATTACTCATTGTTAAATTCTTCAGTGGTATCATTTCCATTATATGTATCACGAACGATGCGAGTGAATATCATGTTGAGTTTGGACTGTATTTGTTTGCCAAATACTGAACTAATTAAAAGCGATATTTATTAATTGTAATAATTGTATCTCGTTTATTTTTCCTGATATTTATTAGTCATGTTCTAGCAGTCAATAACATACCTAACTTACATGTCTGCTGTGCGAAAACGTAATTTTTAAGCTGCGGATAGGTACTGCGAATAGGCGAGGATGTTTATTAAAGAAAATTATCTTCGTGCTCATAAAGGTCGAAGTTTTCAGGATTTAAAAAATCATAAAAGAATTGTTTAACAATGATAACGATATTTTTAGTGCAAATAAATACACCCACGTAACGTCTGGCTTAGCGTTAACGTTTACTTAGAGGAAGAAATACACGTTACTATAGCGGATAAGATATTCCAACAATTGTTTTCAACATTTTATAATTCTTGAAGATGTAAATCAGCAGTATATATGCACTTTTAATGCAATTTTTCGAATCGAGCATAATAAATCGATATCAATGCACATTATGCTATCTTTTGGTCCTTTCCGGCTTTTTAATTCATCTGAAAGTTCGTCAATTCACCTTAATCGGTGAATTCTAGAAGTTCGGATTACTGGTGCTGTAAAAAGCATTGTACAGGATGGATAGGCAGTTTTAATCATTATCTGTATTGATAAAATGACTAATGCTCTTATGTTCATAATCGAGCGTTTCTGAGTAATTCTATGTGTAAAGTTCATTGATAATCGGTAAAACCCATAATAGTTTATTAGGAATAAATAAGCTGATTTAATGGGAATAGGATTTTACATTAGCAAATATATTAAATTCTCTTTAATTCAGCGATGTGACCTGCCCTTGCATATATACATGTATTGGATTAATTTTCTAACTTAAACTATCTTAACTGTAAACTTAAAATTATTACAAAGCAAAAAAAATCTCTCTTCTATGTCATGTCGTTTCATCGTCTAGCAGGTTGGTTCAGTCGTGTTGGAAGTGTTCAAGTAGTGTTGTTGTTGGGAAGCGGAAGCGGGATTGTCTCGTTTGTCTCGTGAGGCAAAGGGGATTCAGTAGGGTCCAGTTGTAGGGATTGTTTTTCCATTTCGTTTGCAATTGGAGTTGTCTTTCTGTTATTCGCGTTATTTTTGTTCGTTCGTAGAGTAGTTGGTTTGAGGGGTTGTGTAGTTGGTTTTGAGGATGTTTTATTTTCGTTATTGATCTCAGGGCAATCTGTTCTGTTCTTTGAATGTGTTGTTTAGTTTTCCTAGATGCATTCGCTGTCAGTATATGTCCGTAGTCAAGCAGAGGTCTACATATTGATTGGTAAATTTTTGTGGCGGTCTTTGTACTGATTCCTTTGTCTTTGTACGTCAGTGATCGGAAGTGTTTTGTCCGTTGAATGATTTTTGTCCTTACGTTCTGTGCATGTTTTGTAAATTTTAGTTTTTGGTCCAGTGTCATTCCTAGATATTTTGCCTCTTGTTTTGGTCTAATTCTGTTTCCGTCTGTTGTTATTGACGGAGAGTCGTCTTTAATTTGGTGGTTTGGTAAAAGTAGTTGGTTTTTCGTGGTGTTTGGTGTAAGTCTCCATTTGTAGAACCAAGCAATTGTATTGTCTGTTAGTGTTTGAAGTTTTTGTACTGCTTTTACTGTAGTTTTGTCGTACACGATCAATGCAGTGTCGTCGGCGTATTGTAGTATGTAAGCAGATTTGTCAATGTGTCTTTTGTCGTGGAGACTGTGATTGTATATGTCGTGGCAGTATATATTGTAAAGAAGGGGTGATAGCGGGGATCCTTGTGGGAGCCTTGTTCAGGGGAAAAAGCAAAGGAGAGGGTGTTGTCTATGCGTACTTCTAGGTGTCTGTTTGTGAGTAGGTTTCTGATTGCGTGAATTATATATTTGGGGGTTTTAAGCTGGTAAAGTTTATATAAAAGTCTTTTGTGCCAATGTACTTTAAATTTTTGCCAAATATTAATATTAAATGTTAACTTTTATTTTATTTCTTGATTATTTTAAATGTTTTGTTTGTTGACCTTTTTTGTAAAACGGCAGATTTTCGAAAAGACTATACATACACTTTATTGCACGCAACAAACCATTTTAACAATAAAGAGCGTCTTCGTAATTTTCTCCAAAAAAAAATTACAAAATATTACGTTTAATGAAAAACATTCAAAAGGCCCCAAATTTAATGGACTGTAAGTATTAAAATCATAAGTACTAAGAACTTACTTGATAGTTTTAATTTAACAATTAATAATTGTTCTCTCTTTTCCAGGTAGCAGCTGAAAGAGCAGTTTCATTCGATAACGGGAGCGATGGATCAATCGCTGAAGACTGTTTTTTCGCAATGAAAGCCTACAGCATGGGCTACAGTTTTAACTTTATCGAAGGTGATATGTGGGAGAAATCCCCATTCACTCTCCTGGATTTCATCCAGCAACGGAAACGATGGCTCCAAGGTATCCTCCTGGTAGTCCACTCCAAAGCAATACCCTTAAGGTACAAGTGGTTGCTTGGATGTGCGTGCTACAGCTGGGTAACGTTGCCTCTTTCAGTAAGCAATATTTTATTAGCGGCTTGGTTTCCCATACCATGCCCATCAATAATGGATTTTACGGTAGTTTTTATCGGGGGCGTCAATATTTACATGTTCATTTTTGGCGTTCTCAAGTCATTCAATGTGTATAGATTCGGTTTTCTTAAGTTGTGCCTGTGTCTGATGAGTGCGGTGGCTGTGCTACCGTTTAATTTAATTATAGAAAATATCGCGGTGCTTTGGGGCTATTTTGGCAACAAGCACAAATTCTATGTGGTGAATAAGAATATTGGCAATCCTATCACTGTTTAAGGTGTGAGGATTTATTTTATCTGTGATAGTTAAATTAGATCACGATCTCAACCTATCTTTAAATGTTTTGTTTTTTGAATGTTGCCTTCTTCACCTCGTGAACTCAATAATAACAGTTTCGGGATCTTGAATCATGCAACACAACAAAGCTCTAAAAACCTGTCGAGATTTTTGTGAATTAAAATACTACTAGACAGAAAATAATCATTTTCAACCAAAAAAACCTGAAATTTTAATCTGTTTACTTACTTACTAAAGCATATTATGGAAATAATTATTGCTAATTGATCCTAAAGGATTCAATGGGACCATAATAGTAACTGGTTTCCAAATAGGTGCAAATTAATATAGCATAAACAACATGCTTTATACATATGGGAATTTTAAATGACAATGCTTTGAACAGGACCTTTTACATTGATTTTCCAAACACTGAATGATGGAGTTTTCATGTGCATGCTCCCGGTTTTCACTAATCGTCTATGTAAATGTCAGCATAAGGCCATTGTTTCACTGCTCATTGTATGCTTAGTTCATTATCTAGTCAATTAATCAAATATTTGTTGATATAACAACAAAGCTCATTATCGGCCGCATATGCACAGAAAGAAGTGAGATGTTTCATCTCTACGATTAGTTTTTTAGTGATGAAATAGCGTAAAAAATAGAAATCATCAAGTGTGTTTGGTCTATTTATAGCTTGGCTGAATATGTTTGCAAAAATAAAAAATAGAACAATAGAAGCTCAGATTAAAACCCACCGAAAAAGACGTAGATAGAACAAATTAAAGCTATTGATACTTGAATATGTAAATTCTTAGCAATATTTAACTTTAAGCGGTGAAATGTACATTATTCAGATAATCGTTCAAATAAAACGGGTGGTGCTTCAAAGTGCATATCTATAGCGAATTTGTATAAATTCAGTGATGATTCTATGTTAGTCCTGCCCAGTTCACCCACAACGATTATATTACTTCTCACTTTTAGAAAGTATTAACTATTTTAAATTAGCTGTACGAGAACCGACTACAAACCGGCTAATCGACCAATATAATTTGAATCTATACAATCAATTATTGTGTTCAAGCCCAGCAACATATGTATTGGTGTTTTATGATTTACCTGTAAATAATTTAGCTGTAAGGATTCGTAACGCAGACAACCAAAAAATATCTAAATTTAAGTAAGCTGTTTTTCTCAATTGTGTTTTAGCACTTAGGAATTTAGGAAGAAAAATTTGACTGATTAGTAGCATACATCTTAAACTTAGGATTATTTAAATCGATATTAATTAATTAACGAGCACTGACTGTGAGCGTGTATGTTGCCGCTTACTTTGCAATAACTTGGTTAGGAATACTTGTAAATATTAACTGTATATTTTGCGAAAATCACTGACATCACTATTACTGTGATAATTAAAGTAACATAATTATTATAACATACTCCTAGGCAATACTATACTTTATAGTAAGTTTGGTCAAATTTTTCTTGGAGATTTTCTCATCCACCTTCGCACCTGTAGATTCGTGCTTAGATTAGAAATACAAGTCGCTACTAGAGCAAACCTATTAAAATCTGAATTTTAAAATAAATCGGACCATTTGACAAAACTTGCATGCACATTATTCATAGGTACTGGAGAGGATTTTTTTGAATTCATCTCAATTGCTCTTCTAATATTTGAAAAGTACTCTATAAATTATATAACTGTTTTACAATTTACATATTTTATGCTCTTTATGTACATATTGCAACATTATAATTTTAGTTACTTCTTCAAACAAATTCATCATAAGGCCAGTTTGAATTTATCGTTACTAGTAATAAATTATTCGAATACATATTGCATTTTTTTTTGTAATATTGTAATAAGCGATCAAGTTTCCAAACGTATTTCAGGAAATTTTAGGAAGTCGCTGCGAAATAGCCAAGGATATATTAATACTAAAGTGTATAGTTTAAGTGATATAAATTAAACACTATCTCCCAGGATATTTGAACATTAAATTGGCATTTATTCATCTGCTTGTCCTATGGAAATATACAAGTTTTTGAACACAATTACTATTAGTTAGTTACAATGCTCCACAAAACTATTATTTCCATTATTTACAGATAAACAGGAACTTTGGCATTTGGTAGTTGAAGGTGCAATATATTAAATCAATTAATATATTGCATGTTAAAAAACAGGGACTGCAGCCCACAAAACAATCGAAAGGTTTGGAATCTATAGGTAAAGTGCTTATTCACAAATAACGAATTTGTACTATGAACGCCCATTATAAAAAAACATTAACTACCACTCAACATCGACATACTACTGGGGGGCCACACTTTGCAAACAGCTTTGCTTCTAACTAGTCCTAATGGGACTGGCCCATAAGATCTGCTATCAGTCGAATTAGACACATTATCACCTTGGATCCATATATGTCCTATGGGAACTATTTCATAACTTGCAAAACCAGTTTTCACTTTTTCACCCTAAAAGAGATTTAAGTTTCGTAATAAATAGATCATATTTCTTATTTCAACAAATTTTCCTGGGTTTCAGTCAATTTTATTGTTTATTATTTAAAATGTTACAAATACGTTTCGGTGTCTTTCTCCACCATCATCAGTTTGCCTAAAATATAAATTTTTACATTCACAATTATCTTCAATTTAAATAGAAAATTTTCACAAAATACATATATCAAAATACAAATCACACACATATTAAAAGTACATCAAGAACATTGGTTTTCAGGTGATGAGTCAGGACAAACATATCTGGGAAAAGACTAGAATCTATTGTTTAGAGATTTAAATTCAACTTTGTACCCATTGAGACCGATTGAGAGTACAACCCATTGAGACCGATAGTTAGCAACATAAATGCCCCAACTTACCAATTGTCTAAATACCTGTCAGCTGTGTTGAGTAATATATTGGGAAATTCACAATATCACATTAGGGACTCATGGAGTTTTTGCGAATTTATAAAAAAACAGAAGATACCTGAGAACCTACAGAAGATACCTAATATCGCTTGATGTGGTATCGTTATACACAAACATCCCGGTAGATTACTCAATACAGTGCATAAGAAATAAATGGTCTGAAATAAAGGAACATACAACATTACCCGAAAATGAATTTGTTGGGGCGGTAGAGCTGTGCCTTAAGTCCACTTACTTCCAGTACGAGGACAATTTCTATTCACAAATATATGGAGTAGCTATGGGGTCTCCCATAGCTGCAACAATTGCAAACCTGGTAATGGAAAGTCTGGAAGAAAAACTAATACCTGAATTGAATTTCAAGTGTGGATTTTTAAAAGATACGTGGATGACTGCATAATGTGCCTGTCAAACCAAAAAGTTCAATACACACTGGATAAGTTTAATGCGTTCCATGAAACCATTAAATTCACCATTGAGGAAGACAAAAACGGGTCATTAAGCTTTTTGGATGTGACGGTTGTGTATGACAATAATGGGGAAATAAAAACAAACTGGTACACAAAGGATGTGTGGTCTGGTAGATACTTGAATTACCAATCATATGCACCTATTCAAGATAAAAAAAGTGTTGTAACAGCTCTTACTGATAGAGCGATTGAATTGGCACATTATAGATACAGAACAAAAAATCTTGAAAAAATAAAAAAGATACTAATAATGAACAACTATCCCAAAGCTTTCTTCGAACCAATTATAAAACAAAGAATTAATAAAATCTACAATTCAAATAAATGGAACAACATAAATAATATAAAAAAGAAGGTGAAATCAAGTATGTATCATTACCGTACATACCAGAAATCAACACAAAAATAAAAAATGTTTTAAAACCACATAATATTACTATAGCGGAAAAAACTAAAAACAACTTGGCAAAAGAATGTTTTACAAATTTTAAACCTAGAAGCGATAAGTTGGACACACCTAACGTAATATACAAGATTGACTGTTTGAACTGTGACAACACATACATAGGTCAAACAGGGCAATATTTAAAGAAAAGAATATACGAGCATAAGTATAGTTTAAGAAAGGTTAACGAAAATGGAAACGCATTAGCACAACATGCACAACAAAAGTTGCATGATTTTGATTTTGATAACACACAAATATTAATCAATGAAAACAACTATAATAAGAGAAGAATCCATGAAATGATACAAATTAAGAAAGATCAGAATGCAATAAATTTCAGATCAGACACAGACAATCTTAGCTCTGTGTATCATACACTAATTAGATGATCGCATGCATGAACTGATTGGACCAGGTAAATGAAATGTAAACATCTGATATTGAGAAATTGCCAAGCAATTCCTAGAATGCAAAGAAAAGGCGAAAGAGAAACAGTTTTTTTTGTTTCGCTCGCTTGATATCGAGTAAAATATGGAAAATTCAGTGACCAGTTAAATCTTAAGGTAGAAACAACTATACGCGTAAGTTGAATTTAAATCTCTAAACAATAGATTCTAGTCTTTTCCCAGATATGTTTGTCCTGACTCATCACCGGAAAACCAATGTTCTCGATGTACTTTTAATATGTGTGTGATTTGTATTTTGTGAAAATTTTCTATTTAAATTGAAGATAATTGTGAATGTAAAAATATATACTTTAGGCAAACTGATGATGGTGGAGAAAGACACCGAAACGTATTTGTAACATTTTAAATAATAAACAATAAAATTGACTGAAACCCAGGAAAATTTGTTGAAATAAATTGAAGTACAGTCAGGAAAATATACACAACATATTTTTTATCACATGGTAAAATGAAATCCAACTAGCGAAAGAGTTGGATTGGAAGTTTAAGCTCTTAGCTTAATTCTTATTAAATCTCTTAAGTAGTAGTTATCTTTAATGAACGAACTTATCTAGATTATAAAATCCCGCGCGTAAATAAATAGCAGTTTAATAAATTACTTAATAGACTCATGCAAGGTACGACTACTACGAAAGAAAACCTCCCAAATTCAAAATATTTTCCAATTAATTTAGGGCAATTACTTGTTGAGACACCAAATGCATCAGGGATTAATTTCGGATGAGTTGACTCGCATTTTGTTCCAGTTAATATCAGTTGATTAGGCTTTAAAGTACTTTGCCTATCCATATAAATTAATACTCTATATATTCCTTAAACAGCTTATTTAAGTAAGTAGATTAATGGGCTGATTGTCCTTTTGGTCCCATAGATATCGAATTCAACTTAAAAGCGTCTCAAATTGAACCTACTTGAAGAGCTACCACTCTTTTACATATCTGCTGTCTAGGATTTGTTGGGCACTTAGCAATGATTATATCACCTTTCCGTATCGTTTGCGTAAGAGCCGAAAGGTGTTCGGTGAATAGGATATCATTTGAATAAATTGTGGGCTCCATAGAAGGGCCGGAACACTAGAAGAATAAGTTATTGGCTGTCCCCAAAAACATGGGATATTTCACCTACCAGCACAAAGTCCCCTAGATATTCAAATGTACAGTGCACGACACAACCGTATTGAACTAAGTAGCCTAGAGAGCCTAATAATTTAAATAAACCTTTCTTCATAATCACTTAATTTGGAAATTTGTGGTTAGCTATCAGAGTCTGCTTCTTTTATCTGTCTGGTTGCCAGATATGTCGAGCACTGGCAATAGCAACTTTCTCTGTTTCTAAGACAATGTTTAATAAAATACAACGCATTTAAATAAGTATAACCAAGTAAAAAATAGAAGATTAGATTAGAGGTGTTTTTTAACACAATAACTGCAAAAATACCTAATCTGTAGTTATGACAAACCAATAAAAATATATTCGCATTTGAATAGCCCGAGCGAAATCCTTGCTCTGCTAGTTCTTGCAGCCGCCAGTAAAGGCTTGATTTCATTGTTTATATGAGATGATCTTGTCTCACTCTCCCTTGCTTTTGATTAGTGCACAGATCACTTCTCTCTTTGTCTATGAGATGACACTCAGATCTATGGATTAGTGGCTCTAACCTTAGTAAATGATTGATGTTTTGTATATTTTCGTTTAAGATTGATTTTATATGTAAATTAGTGGACACTTCCCAGCCGAACTAAGAACAGAAAACAGATACATCTTCAGCAAACCGTGAGCCATGAAGAGCTAGGACTTAGAGTCCATAGACCGTTTAGTCTAAATTAACATTAAAAAATAGAGTGGACAAAAATACGATATAAAAAAGAAAAGTCCAATACTCGGTAGAAATTTCAACTCATTCCTCTACATCCACTTTTGTTTACAAACAAAGAAACTGCGTACGTTTTGTTAATCGTTTTTTTTTTTGTTATTTGAGCCATTTGAAAATGTCTGCGGGTAGTTCTCAGATGGAAGATCTTCTGATCCAGGTTCGTGATATACTGCGAAAAGACGAAATCAAGCTGTGGCTACCCCCTTATTTCAGTGAAGCTGATGGGAGCTGTAAAGCTGAAATTTCCGTAAGTTCTTGCTGAAATTCACTTAAATGTTTAGAGCGTTTGATTATGCAAATTAACATGGGAAACTCTGCTGCTTGAAAATAGTTATTTACGGGTTTGGTGATAAAATTTCCGTTTATTTATTTCAACTTGGATTTCATCAGCCTTTAATGGATAAATACCGCAACTAAGAACCTTAAGGATTTGTTGTAGTTTGATTGGGAAAAGAACTTGTTTCTGTTACTTTCGAGCAATGAAATCATATATGGTGCTGAAGAAACTTTCTCAATTCTGCATCCGTTAGAAATGAAACTACTTTTTCTTCTGGTTTTGCATGGCTTTGGTTGATTTTCCCCTTTTTTTAGATGAAGAAAGGCAAGAAAACCTTCTTGCTCTTGGTGTATGTGGTCTGGATCTTGTCTTAATTTTTCAACTCCTTATTGCACTCCTTGTTTTTTTTTTACTATCATACACACTACGAATACTATTTACCTTTAAGTTTATTCATGTTCTTATTACACTTTTTTGTTCAATAAGCACAAATTTGCGTCCAACTTAAGTTTGATAATAGAATTTTTTATCGACCAGAATTTAAGCCAGGAAGTCAGCAAGAAATACGAATTTCCTTTCGAGCAATGCTTGCAAATCATTAACGAACTGCAATTGAACGCGTTGGAGAATTTGAAGCATAAAACCCGATTTCAAGAATCGGGAATTGCAACTCTGAAAATTAAAGTGGTAAATCACGGAAAACCACCCATAATTATTGTCAAAGAAGTAATGCTCAACTGTACTGGACGCGATTTGAAGGAAAACATTTGTCAGGATATTTTTGTGACCATTGAACAGTAAGCGTTTGAAGCAACTAATCGCTGGAATAATGAAAACTTGATTTTTTTCAATGGAACATTACAGAGTGAAATTGATCAGTGCTGGTCGAATTTTAAATAACACCGACTCTTTAAGTAGTCAAAGTGTGAAAAATGGCCAACAAATGCTAGCTATTGTTGTAGCAGAGTCTCCGGAACAGTTTGCAAAGAATGAAGATGCTGTGAAACAGTTGGAAACAGTGAGAACTGACTCTCAGCTATTAGCACTGGATAACGACTATATGAGAGTAGGCTTACAGCCATCATTTATTAGGCTAGGTTTCAATTTCACGGATTCGATTTCCAGTTAGAAGACCAGTTTGGTAACACATTACAAATACCAGCGGCTGAAAAAGCAGCACTTGTAGTTGCCTTAGCCTTACACGAAAAAGGCAGGGCTGCTTTGAAAAAAGAAGATTATTCAACCGCTTTGGTTTTCTTCCTGGAAGCAGACCAAGAATTTGGGTAGTCTCTCTGCCAATTGACTAATACAGAATTTCTAAGTAAAATCCCCATTTTGTAGAAAGTGCAGCTCAACTTTTGTTAAATTAGTCGACAATCACGCTCTTTTGGACCTGGACATTGCTTGGTGCTATCTATGTCTTCAAAGTTTTACACATCTTCCAGAAGCTCAAGACAGATTGCAGAAATGTGAAGCAAAATTCCGCAAAACTTATGGCTCAAACATGGAGCGAATCATTGCTCTAAAAGGCAATGCCAGTAAGTAACAAATTCAGGCTGTATGTTAAAGTTGAGGGTGTTCCTGAGAAAAATCAGTTTCAGACTCAATTAAACAGTTTGTTCTATCACTTTTTCTACATTTTGTAATTTTTCATTGAGCTCAACTAGATTTGCTTCTTAGGTAATGAACAATGTCTCTTTACGAGACTTCATCTTTTACAAGCAGTCCTTTTGTATCATCAAAACCGAAGGACGGAATGCTTGACATTGTTTAAACAGGTTGAAAAAGAACTTTGCGAACTAACAGTGGATGAAGGAAGTATTACTATGCTTATGGAGATAGGTAAGTTTTTATATTACAATCTCTGTTAAATTTAATTAAACTTTAAAGAAAATATTGAAACATTCCTGGATGTCTTTGTATACTATTTAAAAGAATTCAGGATTCTCCACTGCTGAAGCCAGACTAGGATTGAGGGCAACCAAAGGAAATGTGAGCGAAGCTGCTGACTATATAAGTGAAAATCGCCTCAAAAGATATGAAGCCCGAAAAAAAGGCTTAGCTGATGAAATCTATCAAAAGTGTGTAAGCCCTAGCTTGTAGTTACCAGGCGGATCATGCGTTTAATCGTAGAGAAAAGCTGAAATTGGGCCTATGCGCTGATGGGAAACAGTACGTGGATCCAAATTTTCTAAAGATTCTAGTAAACATGGGATATAACAAGGAAGCTGCGCGAGTAGCTCTGAAAATGTGCAATAATATTATATCGAACAGTGTACAGTACATTGTGGATAATCCCGCTCCAGGCCCAAGCCAATCTGCAAGTACAGAATTCAACTCCTTAATAGACGACTTGGTTTCGCAGGTTATACATTGTAGGCGACGCTCAGTTAAATTCTAAGCCAGCGGATTTCTTTTGCAGCTAATGGACGCAGGGTTTGATCCGAGAATGGCAAAATTAGCCCTTCAGAAGCACAACGGAGACATTGCAGTGGCTACGGAAGAACTGTTGGAAAACGACGGCATTGTTTCCGGAGATTTATCCACATTGGAGAGTAAGTATTTTCCTTCAGATAACCTTCCAAGTTAGGAATCGGTAATCGTAAATGTTAAGAAGCTGAAAAAATGGAGAAAACCCGCTAAATATATACCTAATACCCATATTAGAGATCCAACGCGGTTTAAAAAATGAAAAAGAAAACTAAAATGCTTTGATAATCGTTTGGATTTAAAATAAGTTACTGTCTTTAGTTAGTCAAGAGAGTATCGAAAGCATCAAACGACTGAAGAAGGAAGAGAAGGAAAAGGAAAAAGCTTGGGAAAGGTTAAAAGATGACATCTCAATAGTCGACGATGATCATTTGGATATGAACTTGGTTCAAGAAGAAATGTTCCTAAAACAGTACCTGTCTTTATTGGAGAAAAAATAGCAACATTAAAGTTTAATGAATTATCGTGATCGTCTTGTGTTATATTCATGTTGTATTTGTGTTGAACTAAATGAATATTAGCATTCTTAAGACATGGATATTTGATACTCTTTCTAGGTATGGGATTACCTTGCCTAACGAGAGTACACACGTACCTGTTGATAACTAATAATAATAGTGTGTAAAAAACTTTTCACTAATGTGAATAAACCTATGAATTGATGACGTAGAAATAATCAATGCCTTCTCCATAAACCCTCTCCAGTATTCCTTTAAGAATTTCTGCAATTTCCTGCTGATCGGGACTGGAGATGCTTTCAACGGACTTGCGAAGCTCTTCTTGGTTCAGCTCCAAATCCTGAATGGATTTTTTAATAGACAAAGCTGTAACGATAGTACTTTAGTATAAGGACGACTTCATAGGGATAGAGTAGGTATATTTTACCAATTTCATCTAGAGCAGATTCCGAAGAAATCATTTCCACAGGCAGGCTGTCTAATAGCTTTTCCAAAACAGCCGGAATCAAATAATGAGGATCAGCACACGCAACCTCCTCTAAAACCTCTTCCAGTATGTCTTTTATGCAAGACAGTACGTTTTCGTCATTAACCTGCATAATTAAAAACTTTTATTATTCTGTAAAAGATCAGAAAATGGGAGAAAGGTTAACACCGACCTGTGGTTCTTGAATGCTCATTAATTTTTCTGCAGTTTCTTCAACACTGCTGCGCTGCTCCTCATTGAGTTCCCCAATAGGCAAATTGTCAATTATTTCATTGATCATCGCATGAGTGCTTGAGCATTTCACTATGCTGCTTAGGATACCACGCACCAAATCTTCATTGCTTTTCCGCGTCAGGTCTTCATCTACGTCCTTCATGAGAGTCTCAATTAGTTCTTTAACTAGGTCTTCGCCTTCGAGCGATTGGCTGGAAAGTACATAATTTTTAAGTGTTTTCACTCTTTGGTTACTTGAAGCAATTTACTATGCAGGAATAGTTATGTCGGTTCTCAGTAGCTCTTGTTCTTCTTCTAGCTCCTCTTCTTCGTCCCATTCAGCGTCGCTAACGTAATCTTCGTAATCAACCCATCCAATCTTTTCTTCTTTGGCCAGTTCCTTTTCTGAACGTAGCTTCTCAGACTCTGCCAATCTTTGGCTTCTTTTGCGCACTTCCTGGGCTAAACCTAGGGGCAATTGAAAACTCGTTTCATTTAAACCGACACATGATTCAATGTTTGCGGACCTTTAGTTTTCAACATTCTAATTTCTTCTTTCAGGTCTTGAATGGTTTTGTTCTGGTCGTTGACTATCTCTTGCAGCTTGTCGAGGTCTGCAATAAGTAGACTTATTTTTCTTTGGATGCGATGTTTGGTTTCTTTCTTACCTTTAGTAAAATCGCAGTGAATTGCTTCCATGTATGCAACTCGCTCTCTTCTTTTGTCTTGCGTATCTACAAATCTAGCCAGATTTTTCTTCTCTTTGTTTATAACAGATACTAGTTCCAAGCGCTTAGTGTTCGCTTTTATTTCTTTTGTTAAGTTGTGCTGGCATTTAACTATTTTTCTCTTTGAAATGGGAAAAATTAGTAAAGAGTTTTTTGTTGATTTGTTTTTTACCTGCCACCGCTCCAACTCTTTAATGTAAATTCCTCGAATGTCAGTCATTTTAATTCTTAACTCGTAGACCAGTTTCTTCAGCACCACTTCTTCCAGTTCATTCACCATATTCTTCTGGAAGGATCTTTGAAGCACCGCCCTTTCCAGCTCATTTATGTCCACCTCTTTTCCAAACTTTACCTTTAGGAGTCTTTTTATGTCTCTTTTCAGGCTATGCGATTTGCGCTCCATATAGGTGATGTCTTTTCTCATTCGCAGTAAATGCCTTAGATATGTACTAGGAGAGCAAAAAATTAGGCCTTTTCCAGTTTTCGCTGTTTGTACTTACTCATGCTTTCCTTGCTCGACCAGGGCGTCATTATGCAATAGTTTAACCTGGTGGTACAGATCGGAGAGTTTTGATCGAGAGAATATCAAGAACTCGCTTATGTCCATATCTTGGCGCCTAATGCGCCCATAGATTTGGTTTAGGTTTAAAACAACTGTACATCTTACATTGTTTAGTTTGTGTTGTTTTTCTCTCTGAAAATTTTTTTTCATTTAATTATTTTTTGTATTTATCGACGTTTGATCTGGGGCTCACTCTGAAAGCTTCCAACTTTTCCTGAGACTCTCCATAGGCTTTTTTCAAAACGGTCAGTTTCCGAGTGACGACATCAATGTCTTTTTTGGTCATTTCGAGCATTCTTAGCTCCTCTCTTTCATTCTGCTCGATTTCGTGCCTTAAACCAGCTTTAAGTAATGTTTACAACTGATAAAGCCAGTCTGGGTGTACCTTTTTGATCGCAGATCCACAGTGAAATTAAACAAAGCGGGTTCGCATCCTTTGGGGCAACTATTCAAGTCCTGTTTGATGAAGCCAAAGTCCTTAGAGTCGATGCTGCCTGAGTCGTCTTCATAGTCGCTTTCATCTGAACTGGATGAAGACGACGAAGAACTTTCGTCTATAAAGAAGATTTTATACTCATTAATAGAGGCCTGAAAAGCTGAAGCATTACAGACCATCAGTTTTCACTTTGGGCGGTTTGTACTTCTTTTTAAAAACCTTTTTCAGGAAGTCGTAAAACTTATTAGTCTCTACTGCCACTTTGAATTTTTCCTGTATCTTGCCTTCTTCGACTTTGAAGTTTTCAAGTTTTATTTCTTGGTTTTCTTTGTCGGCTTTCAGGGAATCTAAAGTATCCTGAAACATTCGTTTGCTTTGAGTACCTGATGTGAAGATCTTTTATACAGAGGGAGCCCGGAAATAACGTCCGGATTTATAATTTTTTCTAAACCGTTTGCGTGAAAATGAGGAAACCCGGTAATTTTACAGCCCGACTGAAAGAGCTTTTTCTTCATTACCTCCATGTCATGAACAGCGCCCAGTTTCAAATTAACACTCTGGGAAAGTTTGTCTTCTTGTTCTTCCGAGCTCTTCAGAATCTGCAGCTCTTCGTTTAGGCAAACTATGAAAATATCAATGAAATTGCCGCGGATCAAGATCGGCAAGCGCTGCTTTCTAGCTTGGTAAATCCAGTTGTTGAAATCGTCGATCATTCCTTCCATTTCAGAGATACTCAATATTTGATAGAATAACAACCTGAAGAAATTGCGATTAATATCGAGGAAATTTAGATGATCTAGCTATGAACCGGTTTAATCTGTCGGATTTTAGGCAAGCTTCATATGGGGTTTCGTTGCGTTCTGAGTAGCTGAGTAGTTCCTCAAAAGGCATTGAGGAAGCTTCCAAAACCTCCTCATCAGAAATGGAGCTGCGGAAAAATCCTCTGCGAAAGTTTGGGTCAGCTGTGCCAGCTAGTAGTTGTTTTTCCAAAAGATCATCAACTGGTTTCTAAAAAAAAGTTGCCAGTTTGAATGCAAATTTCAAAAACTACCGATAGTGAGCAGTAAACCTCCACAAAAATGGGCTTTCCGGTTACTTCGCTTTCATCTGAATCTTCTTCTGGTGCGGGAACTTCGACTTGAACTTGAAGTTTTTCTTCTGGAAATTCCGTTGGATCGAAATTGGGAATCGGAGGACCATTTCTCCTTCAATGTTCCAACAATTCATTTCACGCGTGAAAAATTTACTAATTTTTAGTACCTGAATTCTTCTGGAAGTTCCTCATTTATTTCATCAATTCTGCGTTGTTTTTCGTGCAGATTTTCTATGAATTTATACTTGTAATCTCTAATATCAAAGACCGTTTGAATAAAGTTGTGCCGCAAATTATATTGCTGCAAAACAGTGAAGAGCGAATTTTAAGAAAAGCAATAAATAAAGAGAAAAATAGCACCTTTCCTCTAGTTTCCAGTAGTTTTTTGTAATGTTTTACGGTTGTTTCTCGTTCTTCAAGAGGCACTTTATAGTTACTGCTTTCTTTCAGTTTATAGTCTCCAAACGAACGTTTTGCTTCTGTAAGAAATTTTTCGTCGTCGGGATGATTTTTTCCAGGAACCGGTTTTCTTGCCAAAAACTCTTCCCACTTAAAAAAATTTAGTTTCTGAAGTTTTCGTTTAAAAATTGGTTTAACTGAGTAAAGTTGCGTTACAAAAAATTACGCTTTTTTGATAGTAAGTTAGATATTTAAAAAATATTCAAAATTTTAAGAAACTTAATAGAAAACCGAAATAAACAAAATAAGGAAATGGATGAGAGAGAGAACATTGCATTTTAATTTCGTTAAAGTGCCGGAATTTCGAACATTTTCAAAATGAAAAAATAATGTTTTAACAAAACGCTTCTTGGTAACAATAAAAAATAGTAAACAATTTGCAAGTGCTTTGATATTATTCTATAATTTTTTAAATACATTTTTTCAACTATTTCATGCAAATTAACTGATTTTTATATTTATTTTTTATTCAGTTTAAACTTTGTCAGTATCACAAACTCAAAGAATTACTGAAAAATCGCATAAAAAATCTATCGAGAATCCACGATTTTTACGGAAAAAAAAATATAAAATAATTTAATAACAAGAATAATTTTATCAATTATATATTTAAAAAACAAAAAGATTTAAACAACGTATTAGCGTGTTTGGCAACGTCGCTGCAAGCGATTATCACAACTTTGGATCATAATAAACAAAAACTTAACCTAAAACTAAAACTCGTAAGATGACATTTGCATTTTTTGAGCTTTCCAATAATATTTCCATATAAATTTAAGAAATTGCAGTGCAAATTCAAATCTACCACGAAAATGGCTTCAAGCCTCTTTGGTTGGGACCTTCTCTACGGCAGTGTCGCGAAAGATATAAAAAGTAATGCGGACATTCTAGTATGTCTAACTCACTTGGTATTGGTTTCAAATGGTTTTAAATGCATCGGTTTGGGAGAAAGTAAGAATATCGATGGTTCAGAATCCAAGAGCGAATCGCTGCCCAAAGGGTGGAACTCTGAATATGCCATTCGTTACGTTTACCAAGGAAAATTATATAATTTAAAAGCCACCACTTTGGACGATGGAATAATCATCAATTTGGTACGAGTGGATGAACGTACTGTTGGCCTAGTTCAGCTCAACTCTCGCCAAGTGAGTGAAAAGACCGGGACATTGGATGAAATGATCCCAGACAATAAGAGAATCGTCGAACAAATCAAGAAGGAACTCATAGACAAAGTTGTAATCTCTGATAAGAAACGCGACACTTCTTGCCAAACCAACCCGGTATCCGTGTCTTCGAGACATTCTGGTGTTGAAGCTCCTAGATATCCCTATAGAGCACCAGGAGGTCCAGTTGCAGGGCCACTACCGCCATCGGCGAGTCTTGAATTAGTTAATATTTACTAAGTAATACATTTTAACTTTACTTTATTAGGCCCTCGTGGACCCTTTCAATTATGGACGGTCTGATTTGGAGCCTTTCCCTAATCTGCCGAGAATAATTCAAGATCGCAATCCTAGTGTTGGCGGGGGGATGATTTTTCAACCATCAAGAATAGGACCAACATTGCCAGGTAAAATGCTTTAAATCGACTTGCGTTCATCACTAGAACCATCTAAATTTCATCAAATTGTATAAATTAATGAGAAAAACCGATATAGAATGTTATATAACAAAAATTATACGTATCTAGACTTATTGTGGACCAAGTACAGGATTTGTAGATGAAACCGTAAATGATACGAAGCGTGTTAAGTGTGAACTTAAGCGTTTTTTGAGCGGTCAGGATCTTTACAAGCAGCGCCGATCACCAACACTTTATACATGTATATTGGGGAGCACCAATCTATATTCTACATTATATAATCTTCATGTGATTTACGGCTTTCGATAGCCTCGTACATTGAACACAGGCTGAACAATATTCTATACTGTTTAATTTACGATGAAAATCATACGAACAAGTTTTAAGCGATGGCCATCATGTTCGCAATTTGCTGGAATAGACTGAATGTTTTTGTTTAACATTCTCTTATAGGAGGCCCAGGTAACTTAGGAATTGCTCCCGGTTCTCTGCCGCCTGGGGCTAGATTTGACCCGTTCAGGCCTCCTGATCTGCTTCCAGGCCCACGAGGACCTCGCAGGCCTGATAACGATGAATTTCCGCCTCCGGGTTATGATGATATGTATATGTAAACTACCCAAAAATTGGCTAATTTCAATTAAGCCCCAATTAATAGAATAGGATTTTTACTGTCACCCTTATGTTCTAATTCTAGGTACTGTGGAATAAACTAAATATATCTGAATGATTTCCAACATTATGCTCATACTTACCTCCCAAGCTCTTTTCTCCCATTTTATTCGTCTGCTTCGGTATTTATTCAATAGCCGCGTGAGTTTTGGGCCTAGTCGACGCGCGATGTCTTCAGGAGTTAAACTGAGCAAAAAGAACTCCAATGGTGACTCAGTTTTGTCGATTTTAGCTATAATCGCTTTCTGGGCTGGAAGCGCTCTTTCCGGAGGTCTAATACAAGTAAAGTCGATATTTATTATCAAAACCAACCCTTTGAACTTATCCTAAAATCCCACGCTTTTTTAAGCTCTAGACTTACTTTCTGGGCTTCCTTGCAATACTATTAGCAATAGTTACAGTTAAATTAGTATGAGCGTCAATAGGATTAAAATGGTGTTTCAATTGTAGTTATTTTACCTTCCTTTGCCTTCCTCCTCTTTGAGTTTCTGCTCAATAATGTCGAACATTTCGTAAAAGATTGGAGGCATTTTCCTTTGCCTAACGGTCATGATGGCGCAATCCGGATTGTTAATTCCATGTACTAAAACTGTGTGACGATCGCATGGACTTGTAAAGTAGCTAAAATTTGCAGGTTGATGATTTTAGATCAAAAAAAGATTTTTTCTATACTTTTGCAGTTTAGTAACTTGGATTTTCGATTTTTCCACATCGAACGCCAATTTTCGTCGAACAATCTCCACTTTATCCGCAAATATTTGGTCCACATACTGCGCCACTCGGTCATCAGGCTCCAGTTCTTCTCTTGGGATAATCTACGCAAATACAAGTGAAAAAAAACGCCACATTTTGGGATTTGCTAGCGCCACCTGACTGGGCAGTAGCTTGGAATTCCTAATCAGTAACTTCTTGTATCGCTCTTTCAGGCTCTTTAGAATATCACGAATTTTGTTTTTGTGTTCATTGGCCAGTTTCTGAATTTTGTCTTCTTCAGCTTTGATTTTCACCTCTTCAAGGCTCAATTTTTCGGCAAAATCACTGTCTAAAATATGGCTTGTTAACTTGCGCTTTCATTATAATTGGATGTCTACCTTTCACTGAGGTGCAATAATGTTCCGGCCTGTATAATCTGGAGAAAATTCGGGGAAATTTATAGTCTTCTGGGTTGAATTTATAGGAGAATATATTTCCATCGTGACCGCAGCTGAATAGGTACTTTTCATCGTAACTGAAGCACAGCTTTGGAATGAAACCGTTTTGGTTGTCGTGCATTGCAATCTGAGTGTTTAAAGCTGTTTTTTTTGCGAATATTCTACTGAATTTTCAAGTTCAGTTTACCGTAAAATAATTGGTGAGATCCGTGTAGTCATCAAGATTGACTTTATTCACTCGTATGCTTCCATCCTGCATGGCAAAAACTAGGTACTCCCGATTTTGCCTGTAAAATTGCTGCAATAATTGCAAATTCTCCTCAAAATAGGTGCCACTTACGTGTAGACGTAGGTGCTAACTTCCATTTCGTTAGCTCCATCTAAGTACCTGAACTTTGTTGGAAATGGATCCTTCTGATCTATGTAGTACTCATAAATGTAGCCTGCGTCATATCTACAAAACATTTTTGTTAAAGAATAGAGCTCAGTTTATTAACAGCTCGAAATACCCTCCCATCGAAAGCCAAATGGTGTCAAAGGGTGTGTACTTGAGCCAAATTATCCTGTTGGGAACTTCCGGGAAGAACAAAGGTTCCAGCTCCTCTTCGGTGTCGGAGTCGGCTGAAAACATAACATTTCATCTTCCGCAGTAACTACAAAAAACAGGTAAGCACCTAGGAAAGTTTCTTCGTCAATTTCTAGGCCTGGATTCGCCTTTTTAATTCGTTCCATTTCCTCTAGTTTTTTGGCCACCTTCTTCGCTTTCTTCTCTTCTATCTGCCGAATTTTGTTATCTCTCTTGATCTGCGACTTGTATGTAGTGAAAGTGTTACATTGCGGTTGCAGTTCCAACTTAAACGACACGCTTGTATAAGGTTGTTCTTCTGTAGGTAACGAGATTTGCATCATTTGACCGTGAACGCAACCGAGCAAAACTTCGTTTTCCTAATAAAAGTTTACATGTGAAATTGGAGAAGTTTTGATGCTTGCGGCAGTTTTTTTTATTCGTATGCTACAGTAGTTCAAGTTAATTGCGTAAAAGTCGTAAGTTATTTAAGTTAATTGATTGAACATGGGATTTTTCACAAGCTTGCGACCCTGTAAGATGCGAGAAAGAACTTAAATCGGTGTGAATTGCGCACTTCGTACCCAGTAGTCTAAACACAATTATTTCTGAGTGTGAAATTTCAAGCCGACCGATTATTTGCACAGTAAATTTCTCGAAAAATTGTTCAGACGCAAACGGGCTGTAAAATCATTTTCAGCCTAGAAATTAAGTTGATTTATATGGCACTTGGTATCCCTTAAACCTCTTAGACTGGTGTTGTTTCAAGAGCAAGGCGATGTAAAGTTTCGCCATTGATATTTAGTTTCTTACCAGTGTATGATGCCAAGTGATGCAGGATACGACATCGCTAGTTGGAAAGAAGCCGATGGGTATTAGCAAGCTTTGATGCGAATGGACATCCATTTTGAAGACAAAAATTGTCGAATCTTCACCGGCAGAAACCAGAATGGTGCCTTTCGGATTGACCGACATTGTCGTCAAAGGCTTGCTATGAGGCTTGATCGTCTAACAAAACCCGTGAAAAAGATCAAAATAGAACAAAGCTGGGAAAAACCCACCTGGGGAACGTGTAGGGTGCTGTGGTCTTCCCCAGAAATGTTTTCTGGATTACGTAAGCAAATCACCCTGATTTGTCCATCTCCAAACGCTGCTAGTAAGATTTCCCCAGTCAGATCAATCTGCGAAGACAAAAGGTGTGAAAGCTGCAAGCAAAATAAACCTTTTACCTCCTGGGGTAGCCAAATCAAGCAAACGCCTGGCGCTGGGAACGTATGATCTAAAACCCGATCTTTTGTTATGTAGTTGTATAGGCAAAAAGTCCCTAATTCTCCTAAAGTAGCGATATAATTTCCATAAGGACAGGCTGCCAGTCCAGTCACTTTCCCCCCATGGCATTTGTAGAGTTGCTGGGATGGTTTGGGCTCCTCTTCAGTGTTGAGGTCTATCAACCATATGCCACCATTGCCATCCTATTGCATATATTTAGCTGAGTGAATGTGGCTGCTAGCGGAAGAAATGGGCGTACTTGGGCATACCAAAACGTATCCCCACTGTCTCTAGAATTTCGCTTCTCTATAGACATCAGTTTTAATCCAGGCGTGTAGAAGTCGTAGGTTGGATCGACTAGAATGACTCGGTCGTCATCTGGAGGATCTGCTTGGTCGATTTTCTCAAACCACCAGACCTTCACGTGGCCGTCCATTGAAATCTGAATTTTATTGTGAGTTTGAGGGATATAAAGTGAAGAAATTGCTTGAAACTCACTGTCCATAATTCGCCTTCCAAGTAGTAGAACTGTACGATTGGAGCGTCATGGCATTTCCGTCTCAATGACCTGAAAACCTCGAAAGTTATCAACCCATCGTCCCAGACAAGGATGTTTCCCCAAGAGCAGCCAGATACGACCTAGAAAACCAACAGAAAGCTCATTCTTCTGCAAATTATTTCATTGAAAAAACTACTTTTGCATCGGGCATGGGAAGTACGCCTATTATATCCGAATACTCGGTTTTTCCAAATCTGCCCAACTCTCCTTTGAGTTTCAGCCCCGTAAAGGTGGAAGCCATTTTCCAAAACTTGATATGGGCCAAACCTGAGAAAATTGGGATTTTTCCTCTTGAGCACTAAAGAATCCCATTCCTACCGCAAGTTGTGATCTGTCCAGCCACATAAGGGGAGAATTTTACCCTGTACACATCGTTAACATACGACTTGGTTCTTAGCAGAATCGTATGATGCTGCCAATCCCACACAGTGATTAAATAATCCGGATCCCCACTTTGCGATACCAACAGGTCACCATCCGGGCTAAAATCCGATGTTATTTCAAATTACTATCCAGACACTTTTGCACCAATATACTTAAAGTCCAAGTTTGCATATGTCTTGGAGGCGCCTCCTTTGAGGACGCAAATAATCTCCAGCGTGGGCCATACGTAAAGGATAATGATAGGGTTGTCTCCACATTCAGCTACCGCAAAGTAGGGAAACTCGGGATTACCATTTTTCTACAGAAAAACTTGCATTGCTTTGGAGTTAAAACGAGTGCTGATATCCTACTCTGATATGGCCGATTCCTCCTCCAAGTGCGCTTCGTCTAAGAGTGATTTCTTTTGTATCCACATTGAGGAACTGAATGAAGTTTCCTGAAGAAAATACGACGGTTTTTTCATCTAATACTGCGAGGTTGAAGTATTTCAGGCAGTCGTAGCCGAAGGAAAAGCTATGAAAGTGTTAAGGAATTTTGCGTATTTAATGTTGTTTCAAAGGATACTCGAATTCTAACAGATCCAATCCCAAAGTACTGTCTTGGCTAACTTTAGGGCCTGATATGAAATTCGCTTGGTCATAAATACTCTTTACACTCTCCTCTTCTTCGTCCAAATAACTGGTCGTTTCTGTTGCATAATCAGTCGTTCCTTCCTGGATTACACACGAAACAATTGTTTTTTGTTCAAACGAATCAGGATATTTCGGTTTTTAGTTAGGAAGTTTCTGGTTGTTTACCTCGCTTTCTGTGTCTTCAGGAAGATTTTCCGCCTGTTCATCTGTCTCAGACATTGTTTGTAACTATCCACACATTTTCCACGTTTTCTATTCAATAACTTTGACTTAATAGTTTCAACTTTCAAAGTCTGAGTTTTGTCTATCAGGGTAAATAATTAAAACTGTCGGTTACTATAACAAATCCCAACTTGTTTCTAAGTTGTAGTTTAGTCGATAGTTCTGGCTTCTAACCGTGTAATTTTTGTATTTAGGTCTGTTCGCAGGATTTTTTATTTAGTAATTCGGTTTTTTGTTCGAGTTTTCAGTACTTTTCTTAGTTGTTTACCGTGAAGGTAGATTGTATTATTATGAAATTTGGTGTTAAGGGTTGATTTTAGAGTCGAATATACTCTTTGAAACATATAGCACATCGAATATACACTGAAATAGACGTGTTTACTAAAATATTATTATCAAATGCTTAATGATCTTGATAGTGAAATATCTAGTCATCGAGCCATTTTATTTACTTTTAATTGCTTATCAATCTATTAAGATTTAATAGCGCGAATTGATTAAGCGTTAAAAGCAAATCTATTAACCGCAAGTCTATAAAACGTTTTTACTTGTTTCGCACTTGCGTTTTTATAAAAGATAAAACTGCTTCCGAAAGTTACATAGCCATACCCACCTGACTCTGCAACTACAATACTAGGAAACCACCATACTCCAACATTCCACGAGTCAGCAGAAGTGTTTTCCTCATTTGACTGTTTTGCATGAGAACTCATTCTTTGTAACCACGTTGTGGAATTAAGTAGCTAAATAAATTGTCGTTGTAATAATAAAAGCTTTTTAAAAACGAATTATATCGTTAAAGTTTCATAATTGGCGCAGTCGGTAGGATTGTGCAGTAGCAGTATCCAAGATTCCGGCTATTTGAGTTCTTCAACTCTTCAGCACAATCTCCAGAACCAACGGCAGAGGCTACTCCACCAAAGAATCGGGAAGGAAGAATCAACGTAAGTGCATTTTCCTTTCAATCCTAATCTATCTTCCGTATAAAGATTTCATTAGGAATAGTAATAGGGCCGTGTATCGCATACACACAATTAAAGTTAGGTCAGTCTATTGAAGACATAGTTTAGTTTGATTTTTTTTCTCTCTCTCAATTAAGAAAATAGAAAGCATAAAAATAGTAATTTTTCAAAGTGAAATATAAAGTTTATGCTTATTTATGAGTGAAGTAGACGATATTGTCAAACAATTAGAAAATATTCGTCTTAGCAAACCAGTAAGTACCAGCGTTAAAATGACTACTGCAAACCAAAATAATATGAATTGGAGTTTATTCAAATCAAAGTTAGATAATATTAAATCCTTTGACGGTGACAGTAATTACCTGAATAAATTTTTAAGTAGGTGCGAGAACCTAATAAGTACATATCTACCACTAAACGATGCTGATTTAAACAAGCATATTTTGGATTGTATTAATGAGAAACTGATCGGAAAAGCCGAAACTATGGTTGGCAATCGATCAGAACTTCTTAGTTGGGATAATCTCAAAACCGCTTTGATTCAGTGCTTCTCTGACCGAAGAGATGTAGATTGTTTAATTCAGGAACTTACAAGGACCCGCCCTCATAGAAATGAAGATTTAATAAGTTTTGGTACTAGGTTGCAATTGCTTAGGAGTAATGTAGTCCAGCGTGTCAGTAACGATACCCAAATGTCTACTAGCGATAAAGTTTGCAACATTAATCATTTTGAGAAAACTTCATTAAATACGTTTATCGCAGGATGCTCAGGCACATTGAAAAATAATATGCATCTGAAAAGACCAGAATCCCTTGAGGATGCGATGGCCTATGTTTTAGAGTTTGAGAATTTTGAGCGACTTTATGGAACTTTACGTAATAGTGAAAAATCCCAAAAATTTAATCCAAGTTTCACTAAGCCTGGATTTAACCAAAATTATTATCGTCAACATTTTCCAAACGCGCAAAGCTTTTTCCCCACCCCACAGTTTAGTAACAGCCAACCGCAATATAATCAATATCAAGCCAACAACCAATCAAATGGTTTTCAACTTAATCAACACACTAATTCAATCACGTCTACTAAACCGACATTTCCCTCTCAACCGGTAAATATTCAAAGTAGACCAACACCCCCTAGACAATGGCCCACAAATAGAGATGTTTTTGGTCCGCCCAGAAATGTATTCAGACCCAATCAGAACTCTCCAAATCAATTTCCAAGGCCTACACCCATGTCAGGAATTTCCAGAAATTCTCTTACCCCCACCAGAAAACATGGATTAAATTCTCAATATAATAACTTCCAAAGACCATTTTATCAAACACCACAGCCAATGATAGTTGAAGAACTATATTCGAACGAATACGAAGATCATTCTACAAACCCGTATTGTCAAAATTTTGAATATTTTTATAACCAAGAATACCTTGACTACCCTCAGTCAACAGAAACATACTCTGATCAATTTGAAGACCAAATCAACTTCCAGGAGCTTCAAGACCCTCGAACTTCCCAAAATACTGTCCTCGAGGAAAATGGAAATTTTTGCGACCCCAGCCCAACGAAAGAACACAGCTAATAGAAATTAACATTTCTTCATACAATGCCCTTCCATACATTGAAATTAGCAGTCTTAACATCAAGCTTTTAATTGACACTGGCAGTTTTCGATCAATTTTAAGACCCACCATTGCCGAGACTTATTTTCCACACTGTATATTTCGGTCAACCAATACTATTAAAACAGCCATAGGTAGCGAAAGCACGCAGTTTCAAGCTAATATTTCCGCGCTCGCAGAAGTTGGTCTCGACTACGAAATCAGCTTTATTTTATTTGATTTTCATGATTATTTTGATGGCGTTCTAGGACTCAATGATCTTATAAATATGAATCTTAACATTGATTTAATTAACAAGCGATTGATTGGAGCAAACATCGAAATTCCCTTTAAGTACAGAACACCTGCAGAAGCTAGTTTTACATTCTCGGTAAACCCATGCAGTAAAATTAAGAAGAAATTACCAGTTAATGTTAACGACGGGGATATTATTATAAATACCCAGAAGATGAACGACCTGATCATTCCGTCAATGGTCACCTGTGCACGCTACGGATTTGCCACCGTTGAAATTCAAAACCCCACAGATAAGACCGTTTCAATAACCTTAACTGAACCACTAAAGGTCGAGGCTTTTGAACCTGCAAAGTATGAAATTTATACTCTTGAGGCAGTCTCGCAAAATCTTGGAAATCGTAATAACCAAACGTTTAATATTAATAATCAAGTTCGAACGAATCACATGAATACCGAAGAAAAATTAGCTATCAATCGATTGTGTACGGAATTTTCCGATATATTCTATAAACCAGGAGACCAACTCAGTTTTACATCAAGAATTAAGCATGAAATCAAAACAACCGACGAGATTCCGGTGCACGTTAAACCATATCGATACCCATATGTTCACAAAGCAGAGGTTAAAAAACAAATAAATGAAATGTTAGACAAAGGAATTATTCGATCTTCCAGCAGTCCATGGTCATCACCAATATGGATTGTCCCCAAGAAAATGGACGCGTCAGGGCAACAGAAATGGAGGATAGTTTGCGATTTCAGAAAAATTAATGACAAATGTGTTCCCGACAAATACCCAATACCCAACATTAACGATATTTTAGATAAACTGGGCCGTGCCCAATATTTTTCTACCCTCGATTTGGCGAGTGGGTTTCACCAGATTGAAATACACAAGGACTCGATAGAAAAAACAGCATTTAGCGTGGAACATGGCCACTATGAGTATTTAAGAATGCCATTTGGACTGAGAAATGCTCCAGCGACATTCCAACGTGTAATGGATGAAGTACTCAAAGATCTACAAAACAAAGTTTGTATGGTATTTATGGATGATGTAATCGTGTTCAGTACAAATTTAACAGAACATATTCAAAATTTAAAATTGGTATTTAAAAAACTTCGTGAAGCAAATTTAAAAATTCAACTCGATAAATGTGAGTTTCTGCGACGAGAGGTCGAATTTTTAGGACACATTGTCACACCAGAGGGCATAAAACCAAACAAAAATAAGATCACGGCAATACAAAAATACCCACTTCCAAAAACGCAACGCGAACTAAAATCATTTTTGGGATTGGTTGGATATTATCGAAAATTTATCCAGAATTTTGCAAAGCTAACTAAACCCTTAACACAATGTCTTAAGAAAGAAGGAAAAATCGTGCACACAAAAGAATTCATAGAGTGTGTTAATACTTGCAAAAATGTTCTAACAACAGAACCTGTCTTGGCATATCCAAATTTTACGAAACCCTTCGAGTTAACCACCGACGCTTCTAATTTCGCGATTTCAGGAGTACTATCTCAGGGAAACCATCCCATATGTTACGCATCTAGAACCCTTAATCCAGCGGAGATAAATTACTCAACAATTGAGAAGGAGCTATTGGCAATTGTCTGGAGTTGCAAGTACTATCGCCCATATTTATTTGGAAGGAAATTTATAATCTTCACAGACCATAAACCCTTACAATGGCTCATGTCAATGAAAGAACCGAATTCCAGGTTGGTACGTTGGAGACTAAAATTAGAGGAGTTCGACTACGAAATCAGATATAAAAAAGGCAAATCCAATAAAGCAGCAGATGCACTTTCCAGGAATCCTGTTGACCTCAATGCTCTAGAAACAGATTCATTATACAACAATATAGGAGACACCGATGAAATAACCAATGACTTTATGTTAAATCACGAAGAATTGCCAAGCTTAGATAACTTAACAGTTTCAGAGATTTTAGGGCAAAACACCGAACCCTCAAATTCAAATAAAGGCAAAATTAATATTATATCGAATATCCAGTTAAGAACACCGAACCAAGTTAACAACCAACCGTCCGATTCAGAAACAATACACTCATCATCAGAAAATCCTATTTTTGGAATACCAATATCTGAACGTCCAATAAATATGTACAAGAATCAAATAATTATTACAGATGGAGATATCCTAAATGTTCATATTAAACAGAAACGCATATTCGAAAACATCCGTATGTACTTAACTATTTCAAAAATTAATCCCGCCCCTCACATTATCAAATTTATAAAAGAATACCTCAATCCCAAACAATCATACGCATTATATTTTCGACACGATGGCCTTGCGCGAATTTTTACAGTAACCCTTCAAAATATTTTTAAAAATTCTGCTTATAAAATGCTTCATTGTACAAAAATGCTTGAAGATGTACAAACCAGAGAGGAGCAGCAGGAGAAAATGAAGCTCTATCACACCACAAAGACTTGTCACCGCGGCATAAGCGAGCTAAAATTGAGTTTAAATCAAAGATATTATTGGCCAAAAATGTCTGAAGATATAGAAAACTACGTGAATAATTGTGAAATTTGTCAGAAAAATAAATATGACAGAAGTCCACCTATTGTGAAGTTCAATCTCACTCCTACAGCATCCAGACCATTTGAACACATACATGTCGACACTTTTAGAATGAATTACGATGCTTATGTCACAGTTTTAGATTCATTTTCCAGATACGGGCAGGCATACCCACTTAAAAGTATTACCGGAATTGAAGTTATCGAAAATCTATACACCTTTATTACACATCATGGTTTACCATTGAAGATAACTACAGATCAAGGAACGGAATTTAAGAATAAAGCTTTAGAAGATTTTTGCAAACTCTATAAAATTGATTTACACTACACAACAGCGAAGAATAGTAATTCAAATTCACCTGTTGAACGCTTTCATTCGTCAGTCATAGAAAGCTACAGATGCTTGAAAGAGGAAAATAAAGAACTATCAACTGATCAATTAATCAAGCGCGCAGTTTTGGGTTATAATAATTCTATTCATACTGTAACAAAATTTACCCCTTTTGAAATCATAACTGGTCACATTAAATCAATAAATCCGTTTGATCTCAACGATAACGCAATTATTTCAAGTTATGTGCAATCGCATAAAGAAAATTCGAATAAGTTATACGAAAAAAATTAAGCAAAAGAATGAAGAAGCAAAATGTGCAATAATAACTAAACGGAACGAAAACAGATGTGAACCACCAGATTTCGAGTCACAAAATCACGCTTATATCAAAACCAAAAACCGCGGCAAACACTTACCAAAATTTAATAAAATGCAACTAATCGGGCAAACCGATATTAAATTACAAACACAAAATCACGATTATCACAAAAGTTGTGCCCGAAAACCAAAAACTAAGTTTCACTATTATTTGCAGAGAAACCAAGAAAATGGGTCTCAAATGGAAAATCCCGATTGTCCTGTTCCTGGTTCTTCAAACCAAATGGTCAATTGAAACGGAAATACAACTAAACCCCTTAAATAATCCAATACTTCCGATTAAGCTAGGTAATGCTAAGCTAGTTTATAGTAAACATACATTTCTACACTATATAGATTTAATTGAGATAATTACGCAAATGGAAAATTTAAAAAGCAATTTTCTAATACTTAAAGGCTACTTAAAGTCACATAACGGTAATAACGGTATATCATATCATCAGTTATCAGAAAATTTACTAATAAGAACGGACAACTTAATTCACATCGCATCAGGTAAACTTCAAAATTTAATACCAAATAATCGAAAGAAACGAGGCCTTTTGAATATAGTAGGGCAAATTAATAAATGGCTTTTTGGTACACTTGACGCTGAAGACGGTCAACATTACAATGAAGCAATTGCTACTTTAGAGAGTAGTCAAACAAGCGTTAACGATGAACTAAAACTTCAGATGTCGCTATCCAAAGGTTTAATCACTCATTACAATAAGACCATAACTACCCTTAACGAAAATCAGGACAAACTTAGATTAAGTATAAGGTCCTTTCAGCAACTAATGCAACAAACGATATCCAATGTTCAGAATTATCTTGGGTTTCACGGGTCAATAACGCAATTAAACCTAGATTGTCAAAACTTAATTATGTTTTTGGATAATTTAGAGGATGCAATAATGTTTTCCAAACTAAATGCGCTGCATAACAGTATTTTGTCCACTAACGAATTAACAATTATGCTAAAATATTTAGAAAACATGTACAAAGTTGCAGCAATCCCAAAATTTCAAAATATACTCTCGTATTATCAATTTTTTGGAACTCAGGTTAGTTTCTCTCACACGAAAATAATTTTTGCGATACACGTACCTATACTAAGGCCAGAAGATCTAATGTTTTTTCACCTATACCCTATTATCCTAAATCGAACTATATTCATTCCCCAATACCCTTACCTCGCACAAGAAGAAGTTAGAAACCAGCACACCAGTCAGCCTTGCTCAAAAATAGAAGACACATATTACTGCAACGAAGAGTTTCACCCACAAGATGATTGTACCAATGAACTTTTAAAAGGCAAGACAATACATAATTGCCCAACCTTCAACATTAAGTTAGTAGAGCCAATAGTTGAACAAGTAACGGAAGAATTGGTCCTCGTACTGTTAACAGAACCTGCAAAGTTAATATCCAAATGTGGTACCGATCAGTATCACCTACTTGAAACATCAACCCTTGTCAAGATCCCGAAAAATTGCGAAATTCAAATTAATGAAAAGAAATTCATCAATAACATCAACATACAAAAAGGAAAACCATTTATATTGCCGAAAATCACACTACCTCAAACAATTACTACGAAGTTCTTGGACGCACCAAACATTTCCAAAATTAATCTAGATGAAATTTATCATTTGAAGGAAATAGCCAATCAACTTTTACCAGTGACTTTAAACCAGAAGTCAAAACACCAAGAATACACCTTCTTTGGTATTGTGGGAGTCTGCACATTTCTTCTGATTCTCCTATTGACGAGCCAATGGAACCGAGTCAGAATCTTTTGGCTATCGACCCGAAATGCTTTCCATAAATCTACGGATCTTCAAGTACCAGATGATTACTCAGCAACTACCGCTTCGAAAAAACAGTCCGTTATTTTCGAATCCTGAGGAGGGAGAAGTTACATAGCCATACCCACCTGACTCTGCAACTACAATACTAGGAAACCACCATACTCCAACATTCCACGAGTCAGCAGAAGTGTTTTCCTCATTTGACTGTTTTGCATGAGAACTCATTCTTTGTAACCACGTTGTGGAATTAAGTAGCTAAATAAATTGTCGTTGTAATAATAAAAGCTTTTTAAAAACGAATTATATCGTTAAAGTTTCATAATTCGAAAACCTTTTTTTTGAATCAGGAAACACTTCAGAATGGAAGCTAAAAAAATTGCGTCAAAGGAATTAAATTGGCAAAAGTCTTTGAAGCAGCGGTTCAAACAAAACATTTTTGAAAATTCGTATTTTTGTTGGAAAATTTAGTTGTCGGTAGCAAATAAACAGTTTTAAAATCGGACACTTTCAACTGTTGTTTTTATACAATTTTATTTAAACTGTTTTTGTGCCTTTATTCCTCACATTGTTACAGAAAAAAATTCAAGAAGCAACCAGAAATGGGTTTTTTACTTTTGAACTTTGTTGCGTATTAATATACAGATTTTTACATTTTGAGCAACAGGCGGATTTGAATCTTCAAAATAATCTGAGGAATGGAAACCATCATCAACATTTGCTTCTTTGCTGAATTTTAAAGGTGAAATAAATGGACAGACATTTGAGTCAACATATTTTATTCTCATTCAATCAATCTTCCAAACAATATAAAAATATAATTTGTGATAAAATAAATATACAACTGCAAAATGTTCTTTCCGTACTTAATCTAGTGGCAAGATAGAATTAGTGAACAAGGTTTTCAAGTTGGTAGATGAATTATTTGCAAGACGCATCTAAAAATAATGAAAATCTTCCTTTGAAACCCAGATGGGTTTAATAAAAACCCGATAAAAGTTTATTAATCTAGTCAAACTTCCAGCTCCTAGCTCGGATCATTGCTGCTATCAAATCTCTTTAACTGGCATTCATCGAAATGATTCTCATGTCGAGTTTTCACCGCCTTTAAAAGTGCGTCTTTATATCGGTATGCAGTTCTGTCCACAGTGGATGGATGTTTTACACAGTCATCGCCACCAAATTCGCAGATCCTATAATGATGCAAAATAGCATCTTCTGGCGGCACATCCATTTTGCCTAGAAAAAGTTACTAAATTACCAACACATTTACCATCTTTTCTTCATTACTTACGAAAAATTTTATTATTATAATAGGCCCATATTATATGATTTCCCACCATATCCACCAAGTCGGGCCTTACAATCAGTTTCGATCTGGTTCCATGTGCATGCAACTTGACCATTCTGGTAGTTTTCTTGAGAGCTAGCAGTTGTTTTTCATATGGATCCTCAAACTCTTGGACGGCTGGATCGTCTGGCCATTGGCGATAGAAAAACGCGTTTTTAAAGGAAAACCAACTGGTCTTTTTGTTGTTGTACTTTTCATGCAGGTACCTGAAAAGTTGATCTTCACAATAGAACTGCTAAAATCGCCGTCTCTAAAGCTTACCGAAAAAGCTCCCTGTAGCTGTAGTGGTTGGTTGGAATGATGAATTCATCAAAATCCAGGAATATCACGTGCGAGAATTTGTACATCGTTCGAAATAAGCAGTCGTTAAGCGAAGCGAAAATTCCCTCAGTCCTAATTTCCTTTTGTGATTCTATTGGTAGCTCCCAAGGCAAAACTGTTACAATACCTTCTTGTTGATACTTTTTCAATAAACAGTTGACTTGAGGACCCACAGTGTGATTGTATAGAATGAAGTGATCGGCTCCCATTATCCGATGCAGTTCTATAAACTCTAGAAACTCTAGTTCCTGAAACAGTTCACATTGAAATGTGCGCTGGCAAGTTGCATATTTTCTTACCCTATTGTAATCGTAGTGAAGAGGCTTAACGCATACAGCCATCTTCTTTACATCCGGCTCTAACTCGTTAGGGTCCCACTTTTTGGTTTCGTGATAATTTGAAATCACCTTTAGAATATTTAAGGGCTCTTGCGTGGGATCACTGACCAAGCTTACCATCAATGGTATTGACTCATTTTCTGACAAAGGGCAAGTGACGTAGTAAGGACTATATGGTAGTTGCCAGTGTTCTTGGATTATCTAAAGTGGGATTTATTTCGACCATTTGAAATAAGACGATAAATTAATTAGCCCGTTACCTTAAGTTCGCCTTCCACTAGCTTCGAACTTTCTGGGGTTTCATACCACAATTTGCACCAGGGTTTCGCCAGTGTTTTTTTTCGAGTGGCGGTTTTAGTCACCGCGATTATTCGAATAGACCTTCCAGTTCTTACATCCAAAAACGCAGAAAAAACTAGATATTTGTGCCTGCAACAACGTTTATGGTAAGTCGGAAATAATTTTGTGGATAAAGTAAAATTTTTGTATGTAGTAGGTACTTACTTACTGCGAATTTTCTGGAACCACCGTTTGCCAGGACCCTTCTGTAGCATAGGCAGGAATTACCATTGTTTCCTGGAAAAATTGAAAAACAGTGTGCATTTTTCACAAATTTGCAGGAGCTTCAACATACATTTAATATGTGAGTTTGGGATAGTGCGACTGGTTTCATCCTTGTTTCCAAAGCGTATTTTCGAGTCGAAAAGTAAAAGGTAAGCTGTAAGACCAAAAGCACCAGCAGTAATCGGACGCAAAATGGAAACTTTAGAAACCGCCCCAATGGACCCAACATTATGCCTGAAAAATTAAAAAATATAAATATATTTTTTCTAATAGCGCAATAATTCGCACATCGCTAAAATACAGTTTATTGTAGTAAATTGCAAAATATTTTACGATATTTTTTACGACGATGGAGGAAACTGTAATATTTTCAACAACGATAACTTACTTACATGTGACAAATTCACAATACACACGGAAAATTTATCAGTAACGGCTGATTTATGGGGAAAAACATATGGTTAATAGTCCAACGCCTCAAAAAGTTGATGCATAAAATATCTACTGGGAGTGCCAGAAAAAATACAGGAAGTTTGAATGCTGTTATGAAATAACGTGTTATTTGTATAGCTGCCTTAAGTGGAGATTGTTTTTATCAGTTCTTAGCTGCTGTTGTTTGTATATATGTTCAACTTAAAACTAGATATCTTCTTGTCCACTTAACGATTTTAGCGGTTTTTGGGTTATCAACATTTTCCGGAAAATCTCCCTTATCTGCTGTTTCCATTTTTTGCTGGTCGAATAAAAGTATAAAAGTAAAAAAAAGTTGAAAAAATTGAACAGAATCCGCGGGTGCGAGAATTTCTTTTTGTGAAACGCTTGTCCTGTGTTTCATCGGATTTTTTCCTTATTTAATCAGAACGCTGTATACGAAAGATGAGAGGAAAAGTAAAAAAATCCTTGCAAAAATACATAGTGCATTATTTGTATTTAATTCAAAATAAAACTCCTGGGTTTCAGTCAATTATTTGTTTATTATTTTATTTCAAACACGTTTCGGTGTCTTTCTCCACCATCATCAGTTTGTATGTGTAGTTGTTGCTATCTTCAGTTTTGGCATGAAATTCTATGCCAAGAAGAATTTCATGCCATTTCTGGAATTTGATCTGATGGAATACATACATTTTTGGCGTACGTTTTAAAGTAAAGTAGATCTGAGACAAGGAAAATAGTCCTAAAGTAGAGCATTTAAGATTTTGAATATTCCGATGCAAGAGCAGGAAGAAGAACCCGAAGAACCGAAAAATATCTGAAAAGTCTCAACAGGATTAAAGAGTGTTGCAAATTAAAAAAATATCTAACTTTGATGCAGTTTGCAAAAGAAAAATTATAAAAATAGAAGTAAGCTTGGAAAACACTGTAAAATTTTTAATTTCCTCGATACGTGGAACCATTTTCTTCCCATTATTAAATAAAATATTAAGTAATTAGTTTATCACTTACTGCTTTCTTGCTAATTTTCGCCAATGTCATAATGATTTTAAAGAGCATTCAATGGTGTTTTTAAATATTTACCTGCAGTGGCTTTTAATCCACATATCAAAACTACGTTTCGTAGGCAAATGAATAAAATACAATGGCATCGAAGATAAGCACTTATAGAATTGTTTTTAATATCTTATCTTAACTCGTTTTGGGCATAATTATGCCATAACAATTTAAATTTTTTAAATTTGAAAATGTCCTATAATCGTGTGGCATCGTTTCTTCATAGAATTTTATTGTCTGACGCATAATAATCGGATATATTGGGAACACAGAGATTAAAAATCCAATTAAACCTCCCCATCATGATGCTATATTTATATTGGTGATACTTATTAGAATAACAATTGCCTATGGATTGGATTATAAACTGATTGTACTCGAACCGATGCCGGTATAACTTTGGTTTTTTTTACAATTTTATCTCGCCAGGTGGTATCATTTCCACACAAATGGCTTAAAGTGTATGCACGTTGACATCTTTAATATCCTGCCAATATTCCATTGATGCATATTGCACAAAATCCTCGATATTCCGATAATGTTGACACCTTTTCTGCAATATCAAAGAGTGTACTTTCTAGGGAACACAACAGGAAAAAAATGGTTTGCAGCTGATAAAATTGCGTCACGAATAAGCATGATATCGAATCAGTCTAAATGTAGTCGATGCTAACTAAGTGTGTTTGCTCTTTGAATCAAAATTGTTGATTTTCCTAATTACAGCCTTTTGTAAATTGAGCAATAATATTTGTACGCCCTTGTTTTCGTGTTGGACTGTGACAAAACCCTCGTAGGTTTTATCGCTGACTGGTCATTCTTCTAGTCGGGTGATAGCGATAATTATTTGGTGTGGTAAAGTGCTTAGTTTATGAAGAGATTCTTTCAGTATTAGTGAAGTGAAGTGCAGTGAAGACTTTCAAGGGGTGAGATTTTATTTTTTTCATTATTTTTTTAGCAGTTTACATACGCTCGTAGTAATAAAAAAATATTGGAATTTGATCGATTCAAAAATACCATGTTAGAGGACTTTTGCAAAAAAAGGATTGTTTTTAATTAAGAGAAATACCGCAGTTTAAAGTAGGAATAAAGAATTGTTTTTTCAGATTTTTTTAAAATTTTCATCGGTTTTATATGTGTGTACACTTGCGGCTTGTTTCAGCCACTAAAAACCGCTTTTTTTATGGAAAACTATTTAAAGAACAGAGCGAGCAATTAAAACAAACACTTCAGTCGTGTCTAGAACAGATAATAATCCACTACACCTTAATTAACTAACTTACGAACGTTGGAAAGTATTAGAAACACATTAAAGTTTACATCGTCATTTTCAAGTCAAGTAGCAATTAGTGCAGTTGGGCTAATGATGGAATGATGCATTTTTTGGTTAAATTTACTTAGTTGAAGGGCGTTTTACCAATGTTAGTGGATTAGAAAGTAAAAATGTCGATACATGGTGTCTCAAAAGAAATTGTACAAATAAAGACGGATTTCTTTGGATGAAAATGTAATAATTTAACCAACTTTATCTTAGTCCAAAATTTTAGTTTCTTGTACTTTCAACGAAGATGAATATTTTAATGACATTTGATACCTCCTGGATTTTCTTCCAACTCGTAGGAAAAGTTTGGTTTCTCCTTTGTCGCAATTGAAACTTTATTGCTAATGAAATTATTTCATTTTATTTTCTAGTTGTAGATAACTCAAACATCAGGACAATATTTTAAGATGTTTTAGCCCAAAAGCAGCAAAGGGCCCGAATTTCAATTGAAAATTTAAAATGTTATTCTTAGTTTGAAAATGATAGATTTTTTATTCACGTTTCCGTACATTAAACCTCTTAAATTGATTTTTTCTGTGCTTAATTGAAATCTTGGAGCCAGATTTCTTAATCCTACTAATATATATGTAAATGATTTCCTCTAATCTCATCAAGGCCAACCTTCTCGCATACAAAGAGTTTAAACTGTAAAGTGAAGAGTTTTATTTACAATACCTGTTTTTAGGTGATTATACAGAGTGTTTCGGAAAGGTGCAGAAAAAATGTGCTTGGGGCTGAAACATTACGATGTAACCCAACTCAGTTTAGTCCGTAAGCTGATGATTTCGGAGATACAGAGTGTCAAAAGTTCAATTTGGTGTCAGTATTTTCATATTATTAGGGTAAAGGGGGTTCTTGGGGGGTTAATAGATTGAAATTATGTGTTCTTTTCGTTGTAAAATATAGAGAGCGCCTGCGGTAGTTTGCACACAATTAACTTGTTTGAGCCACACTGTATTTTATTTTTGCCTAAAATTTCGTATTCTTCAATAACTTTTACTTGAAGAAGCATACCTTTTAAAATGTATGGATAAAAATGAAATATCTGGATTTGAAATATGGATTTCGAGATATATAAACAACAAAAAGCTAATCAAAAGTAAAAAATTACCTCTATTCTCGCGTGGACAAAGATTAATATGCCGTAAAACATGACATTGAACTCTCTGAAGCAATTGGTCATTTTTCAAACCGTCGATTTCAATTCGAATTCGTCTCCTTAATTCATCTTCAAGGGTTTCAAAGTTCCTTCCAACTTATTGTAACATTTTTTCGGCACCTTTCAGCGACAACCTGATTTTTATTAAATTTTTAGCTTAGTGGAAGAGTAGTGAGAAAAAAAGTGGATGCGAGCAAACAACATTAGTCAGGCCATCTGTTTTTTTTTTCAGACTTACCTTCAAGATTCCATGCCGCCTGTTTTGGAACTTATGAGGTAAGATATGTGACTCACATGGATATTCTCCAAAAAAATTGTTTTAATGTGAATATTAGGGAAAACTTGTTAACATTGAGTGAAATTGAAATAGGTACCTTGTTCACAATAACTAAAAAGTTTAGGTGTGATTTAGGCTTTGGAAAATCCAATATAATCCATACTGTTGGTTTTAAATCGCCGAAACAATCACTGGCTTGATTGATTTCCCTTAAATCCCACCAATTTTACGAGACGAAACTGGCACAAATAATATTTGTGTTTCTCGATATTATTAATTCAAAGTAAACTGAACCGATAAGACCTATTTGTGCTATTTCCAGTCGATTTTAATTGAAAAGGGGGCCATTTACGCCTGATTAGAAAATTTTGCTTGCAGTTGAGTACTAGTGCGCGCCACTGGAGTGCCGTATTAATGCCCTAAAGTCGTAAACTCTGTGCTCGTAAATAATCCAAAATTGTTCTCTCCTAATGTCTCGCATCTGATAAGGCACTAGAAGTAAAACTATTTTCTTACATTGTGCTTTAAACCAGTTAAAATCGTATGTTAAATTAGGGCTTATCTTATAGATAAATGATACAGGAAGCTTGAAAAGTTACGTTTAACTCACTGCGGCTTGGTGATATACCTGCTTTTCGGAGAACAGTGTCGAAATATTCAAGATAAATACGCGAGCTTTCGCAGTTAGTGATGATTTTTGGTGTTTAGGTGATGACTTTTTGTAGCTTTTAACATACTGGCTCAATTGAGTGCGCCGATTATTGAAGCATGATGGCTGTTTTGTAAGTCACAAATCATTTATAAAATAAACATGGGGTTTAGGTATCATGTACCGAAGTCAATACAAATTGCAATATCAACACTGGAAAGTGCTTAATTTAATCACCAAGTTTCAGGAATTTTACGATTACTTTAAACCCTTTTGAGTCCTTTAAAACTTTTTTCTTTTTATTAGAAATTCACACGCTCATTTAGTGAAAGACATGTGATAAGTTTTTGAGCGTTCACCATAAATACACATGTAATTTTATTTATCAAAGCACTTCCTTCCAGTGAATTAACGTATTTATTGGATAATGCGGTTTTAGTGGTGGTTGTGGTAGCGCACATTCCGCTTAAACCATTCGCGTCGTGCAAAAGTCCGATGGGAATATGAGATCAAAGATCAATTTAGATTCTACTAGGAAATAAAATGTGCAGAATCATTACAGCTTTCTAATACCTATAGTTTTTCGTAATTAACTGTGCCTATTGTAACTGAGTTAAATTAAAATTATAACATTTTTTATTTAACAAGTTTCCACCGAACCAGCGGTTTTGTTTCCAATTGACGATTTCTTAATTCCAGATAATTCAAAAACAATGGCATCGAAAAAACACCATCACAATAAATGTTCAGCTCAAGGCCTAGTTTATATTTTGTTCTATCGGTCTCTACATTTTTTTCATTCCTATCTCTTTTGTTTTGCAATAAATGTCTTACTCATATTTATACCCAGTTGTACTATTGGAATAAAACCCAAAATAGAGTCACTTGATCTATTGACATAATTAGCGACTACACATGTTAGCCGATAACGAAACATTTGTAGATTATAATAGGCTTCGACTTGGGTCAGTTGTGGTGTAAATGTTTTGTCCTGTTTACGCGTAAAAGTTGCATATTGTGATGGGAAAAGTTTATAGTATTTGGTAATTTAATCTCAATGCGTTTAATCACAGTTTATTTAAAATATTTTTTGACCACCCTCTATAGTATGGAATTATCTTGATGGAAAAAGAAAATTTTCAAAAACAAGGCAAAAATGTTTTGTATTTATAAAGAAAAAACTACATTTTTGAGCCAAAAACTTATTTAAATGAATACGTACTGCTGGCCCAAAGTGACGGTTCATGGCAAAGATTCTTAATTTTTACTTGAACATTTTTTTACCTAAATTGAAATCTCCTGAAAAAGTCTCCATATAGGTAGGAGTGAGTTGCTAACACCCGAAATGAGATATGGATAATGGAAAGTGCTTTTTCAGAAGCCAAACCCTTAAGAGCCAGAACAAGAAATTACTTCAATGAATAGTGGAACAAAATATACAGAATCGCTTCTTTTATTTGAGACGAAATGTGAATTTCTAGCAGAAATTTATAGATTATTATTATTTCTTGTCTTAAGTATATTATATATATTGACGTAAGTTTTCCAATTTAAAAATAAAACGTTGCAATTTTACTTGGGAACAAATAGACAAAAATAGAAAGGAATGCTACTAAACATAAGAGAAAGATTAGTACAAAGTACACCAAACTGGGAAAAAAAGGCAGATTTTTCCGTTGCAGACTGGAAGCAAGCAGAAAGAAATACACAAAAATTAATTTAAAAATTGAGCTCGAAGACAAAATAGGACAAGCCAAAATAAAAATAAAGTAAGAGCATCTAACAAACAAATTACATGCAACTATACATTTAACAGTTTGAAAAAGGATTTAAAGTTTGATGAAACAACTTTAGTCCCACATTAATTTTTTATTAGTTGAATTAGACTATAAATTGATTTTCGTAACAGTTTTATTTGTTGCGCTAAATGTAATAGAGATTCAAGGTGTCCCAAAAATATACTCTGTCTATTATCTGGCAAAGCACATGAACAACGCCAATCTGCACCAAAAACTTCAATCTGCTTTATATCTAAAGTTGGAAAAATGAATATTGTTCACTAGTCTGTACTAAGAAGAAAGCCACGAATATTTTCTATTTGATATTTATGGCCCTATACATGTACATGTATATGCGATATTAATTTTTTTTATGTACAAAGAAATGTATGTGATACAATAAAACTAAAAATAAAGAATAAAAAATGATTCATTGAAGTCCTTGACAGTAATATTTTAATTCACTCCAATGTATTCCTGGGTTTCAGTCAATTTTATTGTTTATTATTTAAAATGTTACAAATACGTTTCGGTGTCTTTCTCCACCATCATCAGTTTGTCTAAAATATACATTTACAATTATTATCAATTTATATAAAATTTTTCCATCAAAATTCACATATTAAAATACAATTCACACACAGATTAATATATTATTAATATATAACGTATTTGTAACATTTTAAATAATAAACAATAAAATTGACTGAAACCCAGGAATACATTGGAGTGAATTAAAGTACAGTCAGGAAAATATACGAAACGAAAAAGTAATATTTTACTCAAGTTTAATGTTTTTTTCTTCATAAACTTTTAACAATATTATTAGTAATTATTGACCGAAAACATGTTATAAACAAATATACAGAGTGTTTCGCACGCTATTTAAAATTACTGCTTGAGCGCGAAAATGGTTGATTCGATGTAGGTAGCGGACATATTAATACCGTGGCTGATTTTAATGACACCATTATCTAATTCCGTCCTTCCATATTAAAATAAGCGACACAAACATAGCCATTTAATACCGATAATGAAAAACTAAATAGGAAGTGAATGTTTGTTTACATTAGATCAATAAGCATGATCCAATATAGAAGACAGTTTGCTCTAAGAATATCAAGTTCCTAATAGCCCCCCATAAGCGTCATTAACATTAAGAAAATGTGAAATGCCCCCGATGAGAAGCCATCGTCGATCATTGCAACGATTCTGGTTAAGAGGCGATGAATAATAACAAAATGACTATACACATGACTAATTCCTCATTTAACAAAACGCTGGTACTCGAGTCCCGGTACAATGGAAAACAGAATGACAATTTACCGTGTTGTGGCTCGTTCCAACTACCGTAGTTTAACAGAGCTAAGAGCTTCCCGAGCGATGAGCTTTTTTATTGGCTTCAATTAGTGTTAATTTTTGACCATCCTGTGGGTGATTAGTCTTGAAAGGGAGCACCCTCGTTCCGGGAAGATTTATGAAGTGCATTGTTGAAACAGTCGGTGACTCGGACGCGGTTTTTGTGTCGTAAACCCGGTAGTTTTGGTGTTTGGTTTCGAAAAAAAATTCAAATCCTGGACTTTTCCCCGTGAGCCAAAACATGGATGATGGCACTATCAACCGGTCGCACTTCTCGGAGCTAGTCAGGTAAATTTTGCAACTTCAAAAATCTCTTCTACTAATCAATCAGTCTGTATTCAATAGCTGGATTTTTTAATGGTGCACGTTTCTGCATCGAATTATTCAAACTGCAACTTACGTACATTTTTGTTGGTTTATTAACAATACACTCGTCGTTCTTATCTGTACACTAATGCAACTAACATTCCCGCTTCATTAACAGGTATTTTTAGAAATAGTTTGATTAGTGTAGTGTGAACTAATTAAAGCCGTCCATGGAAATTATGCAGGAATGTGTTCAATTGTCTCAAATCGCTTGGTCGCGTTTTTTCGAATTAATGCGTTTCTGCGCTCGTTTATGGATATTTATTCGAAAAAGTAATCGTAATGAACACATGAATTTGGAAAGAATAGAATTTTTCATATTTGGCTTTAAAATATATCAAATTTATTCTATTTTAATATTAATATATTGTTAAGGCCTAAAGGCCGAGTCTCAAAATTTGTCCTACAAACTCCTTCAAACGGAAATATTTGGGTTTACTAACGGGTGGACAGTGTTTTGCTTTTTTACTATATTTTTTAATATTTTATACATTTTTAAAACACTTTATTCACTGCATTAATTTAACGAGGTTGATTTTCATCCATTGCTATTGTAAAACATCAAAAATATATTTGAGCTGACAAAGCAAAGTTTCACTAAGTTTTTTTAAGAAAGGAACATTTAAGTACGACACAAAAGTTCTGATTTGAACCACGTCAACTTGTCTCTTAGATGAAAATTTTATGGTAAAATAGTGACGATCAATTAATCAATATGTAGTCTGAGAACAGCGCGCCGATCAAAAAGAACTCAAACCAGCTGAAAAATTTGAAGAAAAGAAAACAACAATCTTTGAGGAAGGAAACGGCGCCAAAATAAGTTGTTAGCGAAGAGAAAAACTTCTACTTAAGGAAACCGATAGAAAATAGTCACATTATAAAATATTCTACAAATAATAAAGCTTGCGATTACAAACGGAAAAGATTTCGAAAATAAGATTAGATAAGGTTAATTGGGGCCTCTTATGGTCTGCTTTTTCCTCAGTTGCCTGATTGGAACCCAACAGAAGAGAGCGTTTTTGCCTTAATTCGAAAATAAAGTTTGTAAATCGTATCGAAATTGTTAGTTTTGTTTTCGTTTTGTTTGTTATGCAAAAAGGTTGGTTCTGTGGCATGGGAATAATAGTTTTTTTCTATCGACAACTTAAATGAATAATTCTATTACAATAAATGTTTTTAAATGTTTAATATCTAAATCAAACATAAATTATACAGATAAATCGTCATAGATATAATAATGAGATATTGAAATACATAGTTTCTATTTGAAGTTGCGAAATACAGAAGTGCCAATATACTCGAAAGGTATTTTCTTAATCTCAATAGCCATTAAATATCAATTAAGCGAATAAGCGTTTACCGAAAATATTTAGAATTGATTGGAATTTTGTATACAGAATTGAGCAATTTATTAATATCGGATTTGATTTTGAATTTTTATTATACGTAATTTTTTTAAATTAAATTTTTTTGGAATATCAAGTACGCCCTTGAAATGCGCCTAATCCGAGCAAAAATTGATCATTTGGTTTTCGAAAATATGTACTGCATTTTCCAAACGTTTATTGTGACTATGGTGTGTAAAAATGTTTTATTATATAAAATAAATTACTTTTTAGCTGTTTTTGTGCACTTTTTCTTTCACCTTCATAACTACGCTTCGTCTATTAAATCAATTATTACAACAATTTTTTTCCTAATCAATCGTTTTCGCAATCTACTCTGATCAATGGAATCCATTACAGGATTAAATTGTTTGTAGTTTGGCGCCTCGATAAACATTTTCAAAACGATAAAAATGAATAAAAAACATATAAAACAATGGGAATTTATGTGAAAATCCTTGTGACATCGGATGCAATCAATAGAACTGTTTTTTCAGCAATTTCCCGATAATGAAATCAGTTCTATTTCCACCAATTATGTAAGAGTAATGTGAAATGACACATACCAACCTATCGGAAATTGCAACGAAGGCCGATCTGCATCAGCAGTTTGTTATATAATTAAATTAAATTTATAGCAAATCAACCCGTGCAAGAAAATAACATCCATTTCCGATTGAAAATGTGCCATTTCATGACCCCCATTTGCGGCTTTTCTCGGAAATGATCAATGTTGGAATTTCCACCGAAACCATGTTGAAAGCGATATAAATGTCTTCTAATGGTCACTGACAAAGAAAGTTGACGACTTCAATGTGGGACCCAACCATGTTTCCCAGCATGAAATTCGATCAATTTTTTTACACTATTCGTGACGAAATACTAAATACGCATTTCCTCTTTGTAACGGAACTTCATCTACTTCGTCTTTCAGTTGGCTCATGATAAATAGTTAGTTTTATCCAAAGCTCAAAGCATGTGCGTTCTAGTCGAAAATATTCAATGCAGGTCATTTTTTTAAGTAACTCTAGTAAAGATATTTTGTGTAATTGTCGTTCGAAGCCTTCTTTTTTTGAAAGGTTATTTATTTGCGTTTAGTTAGGTCTTCTGGTAAAAAAAGTGTCTCATTGTGTGCAGACATCTGTGATGCATGTGATCGCGGCTTCTTTATTAAAAGATGCGCTCCAGTGGCGTTCAAGACCATTGTTCAAGATGATTTAAGTTTGGTAATAAAGGGCTTGAAATAATTGCATTCAGTCCACGGAATACTAGAAGAGAAGAATTGAGAGCAATCAAATTGATAATTTTTGGAAGGAATAGACTGAAGCAAATACCTAATACTGGGAGAAGAATTCTGGATTACTGCTCCTTTCGAACTTGGCATATTACATATTACCTAAACTTGTTAATGCAATACTCCAGATATACGTTAAATCTATTTGAAAATTTGCAACCGAGTATTGTCCAAAGATAAGGCAAAAGTAGGGCTCAGCAAAACACTTCAAATTATTGGAGCGGTAATTTGATGCCGACGAATTAGAATTTGAACTCCTCAAAATCATACGTTTAGTGCTTGGTGATAAAACTATCAGCGAATAATTTCACTGAAAGCTCCATCCATAGGGCACCAGCTAAAAATACCTTAAAAATCTGGATCACCATTAACGCAAGAAACCTTTCCAGAACGCTAAATAAACTTCCTTATTTCAAGACAAATATTTTAGAGTTTGATTTAGAGCATCCAGATCCGTCACAGACGATAATTTAATTTGTAACGTACATCAGCCGAAATTACTGTTTTCACTCCATAGACCTGAGTAATGGACAGAAAATTAAGGTAATAAATACCTGGAAAGTGTGTTAACATAATTACGTGTTTATGATAATAATCAGTATTGTTAAAGTTGTTATTGTTGTATATATTTCCTTGTTATGAAACCGAAACTATATAGGTGTAAATCGGTTATTAAAAAAATTAATTTAAATGGTTCTAAGTTTTCTGGCGGATTAAGACTGAGCTTTACAACCTCATGGCCCAATCAGAGCCAGTTAGTAACCCTGGCCCCAAGCTTACGTATTTTATTAGGTGCCATATATTATATAATTGAAAAGCTATTTGATACTGATAAGAATGGCAAGTTTTCTACAAACACTTCAATCAACTTCAGAAAATTCGGGCAAGCTCAAATATTAAGTTTCAAATAATGTTTTTTAATAATAATAATTTTCTTCAGACACAATTGATAAATTGCAATAAAAACGCTGTTGAATACTTGATTGGAGCAACTTATGCAGCAAGAATTTAAGCGGGATGTTAGAACCTTTTTTAGAAGCCGATTCATTTGGTTTTTTATTAAATCGCTTACCTGAGTTACTTAGAATTTTGAGTCGTACACTACCGTCGTCGCACTCTGGCTGTGGGAGCTGAAGTAACATCAATAGTTTGCTCACCTCTGCATCTCACCAAATCGATACCTATCTATTACTGATAAGTACCAAACACGCTACAAACTAATAAACCTACACAAATCCAGGAAAATTGTAACAATGTTCATCAAAACATTCACTTTAGCAGATAAGACGATAGCAAACGGGACTGTTTGTATGAAAAAAATGGCAATTGCGGTACAAGATTTTTTTTTCAACATTTCGGCTCTCTGGCCATTGCGTAAAATTTCGCTTTGGCTTACCCGTTTTTCCCTTTCCGTGTCGTCCAAGTTGAGCCACCCTGTGCAGATGCCAGATTTAAGAATTCCAATTTATCATCTATAAAATATGTTGTTTTCGTATTTGTAAGCCATAAATGCTGCAGATTAAATGGCGTTAAAGGACTTATTAGGAAGTTAGTGTATCTAACATAAAAATGCGTATCTTTGCATGATTCATATGGGAAGCCAACCTAATCATGAATACACTGATAAAAAAAATACTCAATCTGGATTAGGGTGTTGGAAATTACATCCAATTAGGTTTGAGAACAAAATTTGAGACTGCGAAACCAGCTACTTATAGGTTTGGATTCTTGAAGTTTCAGTCACTGCTTCAAGTGGACTTTAAGCGCTTTCAGCGAGTACAATCGAAATAACCAGTCTTTTAAAAAAAGTCACTTGATAATTAGTACATAATTCGATACAAGTTCCAGGGGTTTTTACCATCTCCGAACGCCCCTGTGTCCTAAATAGTCTTCAGCTGCTGCCTGAATTGTAAAATTAGATATGAACTATATGTCTTAACTCAACAGGCTGGTGGTCTAATTAAAACCAATAAAACCTAAGCGAATGTTAAGGAAATCAAACGGAATACGTTTGTAGAATAAAACGTACATTCCAAGAGAAAAATTGAAAGGTTGCAGATGCGAATTTAACGGGCTATTGAGTTGAATATGCAAAAAATGCGGAAAGTTCAGTAACAAGATCATTTAACGAACTGACTAAAATTTTTCTAATCTCAAAAAACTGTTTTTTATTTCAGATATTCCCGGCCAATGATGACAGTGGCCGGGACATTCACAGTGATCATCATGATAGTGGGTGTCTTAGGCAATCTTCTCACCCTAGTGGCTCTTCTTCGACATTCCAAAATTAGAACAGTGGCTGCTGCTTTCATTGCCAGGTAAATTGACTAACCAAGAAAAAAACACTACACTTGAATTTACTCAAGGCCGTACTGTTATGAATGTTTACAACTTTCATTACGGCGGCATTGCATACATTCAGATCTAATGGATCCGCTTGCGTTGATCACCAACTGGTTACAGGTGAATTGGTCATCCGGTTGATCGTTGGTGAATATTTGCACGATTACTTAAAGAGCCAACTCTCGACCATTCACTATGATTAAGCGGTGAAAATTATTAGTCACAATCTTTCAATATTTCATTATGATTGCAAATTATGATTTAAAATATAACTATTTAATCGGTTGTGCACATTTTACCTGAAAGGAAGTTAAGTAATTATTTATTTATCACATTCAAATTCCATATCTATTTTTGGATACTGCACTTTCCCCTTATTTTTCTATTTTAGTTCAACTTTTTCTTTCAACACTTTTGTCCATAAGTTGAGTAATAAAAGAACGTTTTCTTTGCAATTGGCAAGTTTGTTACTAAAACGAGTTTGACCCTATTAAGTTAACTACTGTCGAATTATCAACTCATAATTCTGCTGTTCTTGTTAACAACTTCAAGAATAAAAAATTACTTTTCTAGTGGGCGCCGAGTAATTTTCACGTCCTGTTTATGGGCTGAATTTAACGTTGCACTTTATACCTCGTTAAATGGAAACATTAAGTGAACTTTACATGGCCTGGCTAATGACCCGATTTTCACTAGGGCCCTAATTTTCCTCGGTTTCAGCCTCTGTTTGTCAGATTTGCTCTTCTGTTTCCTGGTACTGCCGTTTTCCGCTAGCCAGTTCTTCCATGGAACCTGGATCCATGGAGATGTTCTATGCAAGATGATTCCTACTTTGAGATATGGAACCATTGGAGTTTCGTTGCTCAGTATAGCCAGTATATCGATAAATAGGTACTTGAGTTTGTTTAAATATCCACATGGATTTTATTTTTTTGCTTTGGTTCAGGTATATTCTAATTGCTTGGCCTCAATGCTATGCAAAAATCTACACGAAAACGAAAGTGATTTTGTACATTTCGCTTATTTGGGTATTCAGTTACGGTTTGCAAATTCCCACTTTGCTTGGAAAGTGGGGCGTGTATGGAATGGATGAGCGATTGGGGACTTGCTCAATTAAACCAGATGTTAATGGTAAGTTTTGGGTAATGCCGCTTTTAAAATATTTTGGAATTCTTGTCTCCTGGCCGAAATTGTTCTTCCTTTTCCCCGAGGGACTAAAAGCTCAAAAAACTCACCAGTTTTAATGCCACTGATTATTTACCAGACAAACAATCCAGCGAAAAATTATTTAGATATCCAAATCCCATATGGATCAAACATCAATCACTCATTTTATATTGATCCAATATTGATACAGTTTTTGTGATAATTTCAGGATCTTCTTCGAAAACTGCCCTATTTATCATAGGATTTGCACTTCCTTCAGTGATTATTGTCTTGTGCTATTCCAACATCTTTTGGGTGGTGAGACAGTCTCACAAAAGACTCGCCCAGCACAGTTCCAACGGCAGCAAATTTAAAAGAAGCGAAATGAAGATCACCAAAATGGTGCTGGTGATCTTCATTTGCTTTGTTGTCTGCTATCTTCCGATTACCATCGTGAAGATATTCGACAATGGGGTTGAGCATGCTCCATTGCATGTTCTGAGCTACTTGCTGATTTATTTGGCCAGTTGCGTCAATCCGGTGGTTTATGTTACGATGAATAAGCAGTACAGGTAATTTTTTTTTAATAATTAGTTTTTTAATAAAACCGCTGCTCATTTAAAAGTAATAAATTATTTATATAAATGGCAACATCACTCAAACAGCAAATGATGTATTTTTGCGGTTTTTACTCACATTTCTTGATAATTAAAGTGCCAAGGCGATAAGGGATTTCCATCAACGCAATATGACTTTTGCGGTTTGAACATTTTATTGTTTAGGCACCTTTTGCAACATTTACGTTATGTATCAATCAATAACAGCCGGTTGAAATTGTGTTTAAAATGTAGCAGAAATCAATTTTATTAAAAAATAAACGTAAAAAAATGAACTTGTTCCAGATACGCTTATCTAGAGACGTTAAAGTGCAACTATAATAGCAACTTGGACTCAACAACACCAGCACACACACCAACAAAAACGCATGGAATGTCTGTGGCTTATTTGAAAAATATGGTGAATCAGTCACCAAAAGTATAAAAAAGAACCATTGAAGACAAATTGACAGTATTAATTTATTTCGTGTGCGTAACTGGAATATTTGGGGATTACTGTAAACCCATGGGTTTATAGTCCCGATATAGAGAATGTGAATGATTAACGTTTTTCCAAGAAGTCTTGAGAACAAAGGCTTTTGCTTTCACAAATGGTGTACAAATTTAAAAAAATTATGATTTATTCTTAAGTCATTTAAAAAAAACATCTTAGTTGAAAACCATACCAAAGCTGATCTAGTTGCCAAGAAGACTACATTAGATATATAAGGAACATGCCATTATTATGTGATAATATTGATATCAAGAATCGTTTTATTATATTAGGCATTAGAGATGTTAGGAAAGTAAGGTGTAATTAAAACAATAAACTAAATGATGGTTGTAAATATTTGATTGCAGCAAAAAGTCTTGATAATACAAAAAATATTCCGTTAATATTAAAGAAAGTTATTTAACGTGTTTTTCGTTCATCTTTAGGCCTAATAAGTTCATGTTGCATTGTATAAAATTAGATATTCTAGTTGTTTAACTTAATAAGTACGGTACAAACTTTATTGATTAAGGTTGGAACCTTACATTAAGGTGTTTGTTTTGTAAATAGTGTATATACATTTTTACCTTTTGGTTACCTTTTTCATCTACCAAATATACCTCTATTTAGTTCGGATGTTTAATTTTTTTTCTCCTAATAAATGGTTTCCTTTAAATATTCGCAGGTTTCTGTGTAGAAGGGCCAAAACTTTGATGGTCAGAACTGATTAAAGATTGACCCTTAAACATTTTCCATCATTTTAAGATCCTTTTGTTCATATTGAGTATATCAACACGGTGGATTGGATGGACGGCAAAATTGGATGAGCATTTAATACGCTAATTTAATCTATAGTAGGAATTTCCCAGAAACGATTGTTCGTAAATACTGTACTTATTGTTTTATTCTATTTGTACGCGGTTCAACCAAACTCGAGTTTTGTCTTCATCAGAAATACAGCCAAAAATTGGAGCGCATTAATTTTTTTCAAACATTTTAATGTATTTCTTCTATTCTGTAAATTCGGTTCAACACGCTAATCGGAATTTAACAAAACTAATTCTCTAAATAATAATATCTTTGGTCGTGATTTGAACTCCACAGAAGATTTTTGATGATGATGATGATGATTATGTGTGTGTAGAAAATACCTAAAATGTTGCTTTTTTTCAATTCAAATTATTCACAAAAAAATTACAATTTGCATTCCAGCAGGAACAAAAATGCTTCAGAAGAATTTACTACCAAAGAAACTTTCTTGTTCGACATAACACATCGACAGAGCCATTAAACATTTATTAACTTAAAAAAATGTTCTATTTTTGGAAAGGTATATGGTACATTAAACTGCTTAATAAATCTGGGTTGTACTTTTCTTTCAATTCTTTGCTTTACAATATACCTGGATCAGCGGATTATTTTTTCTGGTGTCTTCAAGATTCTGTCTAAATGGCTACTTTGGCTCACATCAATTGTGATCAATCAACAATCAGTTTTATTAATGTAAGAATAAACTTGAATATTTAAATTTTTGGATGTCGCATCTTTCCTACGACTTATTTTTTGGTTTAATTTTCTGTGCCAACCACAATGCTTAAGAGAAAAATACCAGACAATCCCTGATACAAAAAAAACGAAAACATTTTTTTATTTTCACTATTTTCACACAGTTTCCTTTATTGAGAATATCTTCTCCAACTTTCCATTCAACACCCTAATTATGCACCGGCATAGAAACTGAAGGAGCCGCGCTCGCAGATACCACTCCTTTCCGCCACAGGGAAGTGATTGTCTTCGTTTCCGTGTAGAAATTTAGCCCTTGTTTCCCATAAAAGTGAAGATCCCCTTGGAAACTTCCTCGAGAGCCGGTGAAACTGAACATCGGCAATGGTACTGGAATGGGCACATTGACGCCGATCTGTCCAGCATCGACTTCATGGACAAATTGCCTCGCATGGTTCCCGCTGGTGGTAAAAATCGCTGTTCCATTTCCATATGGATTAGCGTTAATTATCGAGATTGCTTCCTCCAGGGTATTGGCTGAAATCACTGAAAGCACGGGGCCGAAGATTTCTTCCTTATAACAGTCATTGTTAGGGAGGACTTCAGTGAGAATTGTTGGTCCCACGAAGTTTCCATTGGGGTATTTTTCTACTTTCACATTGCGACCATCTAAGGGGCATTTTGCGCCCTGCAATCAAGGTTTAGGCTCTTCAATAGCGCTAGTCAAAAAAAAAGTTTTTGGGTCGTACCTGCTTAATGCCGGCTTCAATTAAATCCAAAATCCTCTGCTTAGCTTGAGGGGAAATGACCGGACCAACATCAGTTCCAGGTTCATGCCCAGCATTCACTTGGAGCTTCTTGGCTCTCTCCACCAGATCAGGAACCCATTTTTGCGCTTCTCCTACTAGAATGGCCACACTTAGAGCCATACATCTAGAAAAAATATTTTTAGCTCTGTTTTTTGGAAAAATGGACTCTAATGCCTTTGTCCAGCTGCTCCGAAAGCTGCTCCTGCAATGGAGTCCAACGCAGCATTTTTATCCGCATCAGGAAGTACGATGACGTGATTTTTAGCACCCATATTGCACTGCATTCTTTTGCCACTTGCAGCTCCTCTTGAGTAGATATGTTTTCCTGCTCGGTCACCTCCAACGAAACTTATCGCTTTGATGTTAGGGTTATCGCAGATGAAATTGACTGCATCATGGGTACCATGGATTACCTAAAATTGAGTGTTATTGAGAATATGAAAGACATTCTTGCAGGAAAATTATCTTTTGAATTATTGCAACTATTACATTTACTACGCCTGGTGGACATCCCACTTCATTCAGCAGCTCCATCAGCATCATCGTGGCTCCTGGATCTCTTTCAGATGGTTTGATGACCATGGTGTTTCCTGCGATTAGAGCCAAAGGGAACATCCACAATGGCACCATGGCAGGGAAGTTGAATGGGCAAATACCTGCAATAAATGGCCCTTGGAAGCGTTCCATATTTTGACTCAAAATAATTTTATTTGCCTGCTGTAACTCCAATGGGCACTTTATAGGACGTTATATCCATATCTTTGGAGATGCCTTGAAGAGATTCTCCTTGGAGTAAAGTGCCAGCGGCGCACGCATGCTCCACAACCTCTAAAATTGGACAAAATGCTTATATTCAGTGGTTCAGCATGTGTGAGCAAGTTTACTTACGAACTCCTCTCAAAACATCACCATCAGCATCCGCCAGAGTTTTGCCCTGTTCCAAGGTAATATTGGCGGCAATTTTCTTCATATCTCTTCGGATTGCTGCCTGCAATTTTAGCATTAACTGCTGCCTGGTTAGTACTGAGGTGTTTTTCCATGATTCGTAAGCGTTTTGGCTTGATTGCACTGCAGCTTCCATTTCTACAAGCGCGTATTAAAGACTACAAATCATATTTGTAAATAAATATTTCAAACAGACAATGGAGTTGTCCAATGCATTTGGGTGTGCATAGAATGGAAATCCTAAATAAAAAGCACATAATTTGAAATACAAGATCAGCGTTTGTATAGAAAAACGCTTTTAGAAACGTGGTTTTTATGTGTTAATGTAAAACATGCTGTTGAATAAATAGGCAAATATAAAATTGGGGACTGATATATTTCATAAATAGTCTTTGAGTCTTCCTCAAATATTTTTCTTATTAGTTTCCTTCCAAGATTTATTGCTTGACAAAAAGCCATTAAACTAGAAAAATGTACGCAACAATTGTAAGTTCAGTAAATATTTGTCCAGCTTAAAACTCATCTGAGTCATTTTGTGCGAGTTAATTTATATAATTTAATTTTTTTACATTGGTCTTTAGCGTAATTTAAATTTCTTTGCTTATTTGTAATTGTAAGGAGGTAAATTGCTTTTAAGCTGATTATACTTGTTGAATCAACTTGAATTAAAAACTAGTAAATAAAAAAAATTCAACCAGTTGCATTAAATTGTACGTCTTTATTTTTCAAGTTTTTATTACTTAAAAAAATCCTAATTAGTAAACTGAAGCTGAAATACTAAAGGTTTTATGAATCTTTATGAATGAATGTATGGATTTTTGATAGTAAAAGGTAAAAGATAATTTTTTACCTGCTTGTGTGCTTTGTGGTACTTTAGTGACCAAGTTGTTTGTGGCAGGATCGTGTAAATCTACCCATTGGGTTGTTTTCGACTCGACAAATTGTCCATCAATGAACAATTTGGTCGTTGGAGCTACATTGGAGTACTGCCGTTTTAAAACATTGAGCATTGTATTCACCTGAAGTACAGGAAAATAATAGAGTTGGAAACTAACTGTGGAATCTAAGAGCAGATGCATAACTTAAGTGATTTTTCTAGGATTTTTGTGGATTATTTCTAAGATTCTTTATTTGAATGCATGTTATTTCTGATGTTCTAGCATACATTTTTATTTTATATCTACTTTTCACCTTTTGGGGGTTTTATAAATTCTTTTAAACCCACGATTAATAACTGGAGTAATAGACCCTTTTAACCAGACAAGTCGTAACTAATTCATTGAATTTATTTCAATTAAAATATAATGGAATCAGAGCGATCAGGCATGGGAATGACAATGGAAATTTTATTTGAAATTGAAAACAGGGGGAAAGGTCAAGCAGCCCATATCGACCAGAAATATAAATCCCAAGTAACTGAAACCTTATTTGGAAGCTTGATCAATATTTGCCTTAGTATAAAATATAAAATAGTAAAATTTCCCTAAAACTACAGTTTTTTTCAGTTATCATTTTAATTAATTATGATAAATCTACTTACAGCCGGTCGAATCATCATGCATTCAAATGTCCTTAACATTCAAAAGCACAGTATCTAAATGAAATCGTCACTGGTACTGAAAACAACTTGAACGATAACAGGATTCGGATTTGTTCATATTATCTCCCCACTTTTGTATGAGTACGTTTACAAGGAAGGTTTCTAGATATAGGTATTAAAAAAAGATTTCCAGTCAATTTTAAAAACATAGAAACCCTTACTACCAGCAAAATTGACCAAGAAAACTAATATTTGGGTCACAGAATAATACTCATAGGACTTTCGTTCACTTGCCCTGTATATGCGATATGTGAACAATGTAAACGGTTTTGTTATTAACAAGTTCGGTAAGGTTATCATGTTAATTGTTACAGAGCATACGCAAGCAATGTTATTAACATCTAGTATGTCGTTATCGTTATCTTTATTTTCTAATAACGAGAGCGAATATGCAACCTGTTCTGCATGACTACATTCTTTAAAAAGTCCAAGCAACGAAAGTGGACGTGGAGAAGCCCGAATGGACAGGTAAAGAACGAGATTGAATATATCCTAATCACAGAAAAACAACACCGCGAGGATGTATCTGTTCTAAATCGTTCCAATACAGGAAGTGATCACCGTCTTGTGAGAGCAACAATATGCATAAATACTCGGCTCGAAAGAAAAAGATGACACAGAAAAAATCGTCAGCGACCCTACTTGAACCCCATCCCAAGAGAGAAGAACACACTCCTACATAGAACGAAAACTCCAACATGTAGAGACGCCGAAAGATCTAGACCTTAAGTTCGGATAGGATCTAAATAACCATCCAGCATCCAAACCTCAGTGAAACAAGTATGCTCACCACAATAAATCTGCAAAAAACTCGAAGAGAGATGGATAGAGTTTCGCCAGACTACCGAGTCATTGACAAACAAGGAAAGAGAGAGATAAGGAGTGATCTAAGAAACCAAAACACTCATCTCATACAGCAAGCAATTGAAGACAACCTTAACATGAAGGAATTGAGATCGAGTATGAAAGAGGAGAACAAGGAACAGTAGTGTATGAAGAGCAGGAGATCGTGACCATCATTCAAAGCATCTACCGAAAGCTCTACAGACAGGAAATACCAAAGACAAGTTACCAGACAGATAACAGAGCACACATTCTAAACGTGGGATCGGAGGAATCCAGGCCAATGCCATCCTCCAATGGCAATGAATGAAGGCCATCCTCCAATGGCGACCTAGGGAAACGAAAAGAAGTGTTGGGCGACCCCAGACGAGGTGGAGGGACGATATCCAGAGACACGCCGGGAAAAACTGGATCCAAACCGCCCAAGATCGACAATTGGAAGAGGCCTACGTTCAGGAGTGGACGAGGATGAGCTAATCAGAAGAAGCAACCTTATTTGGCTCTTCAAGCATCTGGAGTTTATTTTCCACTCCCAATAAGACCCAATTTCGGCTAAAGGTTCTTGCGCTGACTGGATGTGATAATATCACATCCAGTCAGCGGTGGCGATATATTATATCACCAGAATGCCTTTATCTTGTCTTATCTTTGCTTGCTTCCAAACATGTGATATTAGTAATTGGATTAAATGTTTTGTGTTTTATCGAAACTGGAATTTGCATCTGGATTTACTGCGTAAGCCTGAGTAAATTTATTTCTCTTCCTCATACATTTTAGACACTTTATTTCTGGTCCAATTGTGGCAAATATTTTCTGTTGCATTAAACATTCGATTAATTATTCATATTTTGTAGTCTACTTCGTTATGTAACATGTAGAATTGAAAATCTGAAGCTCTCAGGAACTGGCATAGTAGTAATTAAACAATTTAGAAATTGAATGTTGAAAAAATCAAATAAAACCTGAAAAATAATCAAATGTTAAATAAAAACCGACAGTGAAAATGTGCATTATGATTCAACGAGAAGCAACTATGGACAAAGACGAGAGTCTGAAATTTAGAAAGAATATAAACCGAAGAACAAGCGGGGTATGATTATAAAAAATCTTAAATGTATTCTTAATAATAATAATAATAATTGGAAGAACATTCATTTCCTAAAATATTTCTCAATTGAGGGTTTGCAACAAAAATCAAAACGGCATAAACTACTTTTTTAATTAATAAATAATTTCCTTCTTACATCATAACAAGTTAAGTACATTATTCCTGTTTTTAATTATCTGTTTGAGATCACAATTATTCAATCAACTTGAAACTTGTACAAGTGGACCAACTCACCAAATAAAGTCCTCAAAATTGAATAATTTAATCTTAATTACTTAACGAAATATTTCTAGATCCAATCTTTGGATACAGCCACTTCGAGGATTACTCCTAGCTTCTCTTTTTGGCGTGCGTTCATATTTTTTACCATTAAATGCATATGTTCCATCATGTCAGATTCACCGACTAACAGATCCGGCCCTGTTCCTTTTGCGCCAAACACAATCGTGGAGAAGAACAGTGCATGCAACACCTCTCTACTGTTGGCTTCAAGTTTGACTTCCGCCAGGAATTCTTCAAAGGTGAGCTTCAGCTCAGGCACGCCCACTTTGTCTAAAATTGCCACTAGTTCTTCATAGTAGAACCTGCAATATTCATTAATTAGCCATGGCGAGGAGCTGGTTTCCATTGCACCAACCTGAGAAGTTCATCCAGATTGTTCCGCTGGATGCTATCCTGCACACTAGATAGAAGGAAAAACACCAAATCATTTGCATAAGATCCATAGCAACACATTTGGAAGTCAACGATCTTCACTTGAACTTTGCCTTCATCCCTCTTCAGCATAACATTATTCACCCAAAAGTCACTATGCATTATGGTGCTCCATGGTTCTCTAGTAGGCCCCTGGTCGAATGGCGAAAGATTGGGTCTATTCCTTAATTCTTCGATTTTAGCCAAGTAAGGTTGACATTCAGGAATGGTAAGCATTTGGTCTAAAACCAACTTGTCGGGAGGATATTTTGGAGCGCCGGGAGGCCCTTTTGGAGGACCTCCAGGACCTCCAGGACCTCCAGGGCCTCCGGGTCCTCCAGGTGGCATGGGAGGACGAGTGCTTTCAAGATACTCCTTAAGTTGCTTGAACACGTCGGGTTTCTTGAACTTAAGAGCTAAGGGAGCTGCGTGGAAAGCTGCCAAGGCCTTTAGCAGCACTTTGGCACTGGGCAGGTCAAAGCCAATGTATCTGTCGTCATTTTTATAACCTGAAAGTGCATGGAATCTTTAGAGGGAATATTAACCAGTTATGGCATGTAGAAATTCTGTACTCAATTAAAATTTTCCTGTTTGCATAGTTTACGGGATCATCTCTCTGAAGCCAAAAGGAGTGAAAACGAGTACATAATGGAACTGGTAGATTATCAAAAATACCTTTTGTCGAAAGCATAATGCTAGAAAGAAAGCTTGTAAATTGCTGAATTTTGTTTCAGTGAAAAAGTGAAAGCTACTAAACACATAAAAAAATCCTAATACAATTTCAAAACTAGACAGCAAACAATATAAATTAATACTGACCATCAGGATTCAAATTCCTCATCAACAAAGCAGAATCCTTATCAATTTCAGTCTTAGTGGGATCCAAGCTATACCGTGAGCCCAAGTACTCGGGATAAAAGTCAGTCTCTATACCATATTCCGATACAAAGTTCTTGATCATTGGCAAAATTTCCGAGTACCATTTAATTTCGTTTCGCATGGAAAATGCATTGAAATCCAGCGCTGTTTTTGTCAACGGAAGACATTTGGCCACTGCGTTAATGGTTGAAGTTTTTCCATTCTTCTCCACCTCCACATCCACTCGATACACCAAACTGAGGTAGTTTTCGCCTGGTTTAGTCAATCGGCTGACTTCCACATTTTTAATGGCACCATCGACGCCTTGAATCACACTTTCGATTTCGGGAATTGAACAACTCATTTTAGCAGGAAATTCAACGGTACAATGTTTGTAAATTTGATACCCATTAACACGACCGCACTGACAGCCGTCGCAGAAACCTGAAATATATATAAAGTACTTATCAGGAACGTAGTTTCAGATAATACACCAGTTAAAGTGTTTGTAGTGTTTTGATAATAGGTGGAATGTGTCGCATCACCAGCAAATGAATGGGAGAATAATGTTTCATTCAATTGGACAACATATGAATTTTTCATAATAATTAGCTTTATCAGTTAAGTGGGAAGCCTGTTCTTTTGAGCTGGCTGATTGCGCATTTTGCAAAGAATTTTGCACTTAACATTTTTTGTAATGAAACAGATTATAGAAATACTCCAATAAAAAACCGACTAAATATTCACATGACCTCAAAAAAGTTCCTAATTTGCTAGATAATCGCAATAAAATTAACGCGTTTATTAACTGTTACTTAGCAGATGGGAGTTAATGCTTGCAAGCAAAAATATGTTTTTGAACAGAACAGGAATGGAAGCAACAGAAATTTAATCTGGAGCAAAATATAAAGCTTCCTGGGCGTTAAAAATAATCATGATATAATCCAGATCTGTTGGATTTTGAACCTTTACCTTAATTACTTTACCTGAACTTTTACCTAAGAAAATCAGCATTTCGTCACCCTAGAGTTATACTGTTGTATGTACGTAAATGTTCGTTTTGAGATATGGCAAAAAGAAAATTTTCGCATTATGTTATACCTCTATCACTGCAAGTAATGTTATTGTAATAATTAATTATTAAAATTGACTCAATTATTATACGGATTTCATAAAAAAAAGTTTTAAAAAGTTGTAAGATTACAGTTTTTTTTTGTTGAAAATAACACATACAACATTGTTATCTCAAAAAAGGTATGTATTTTTAATAAAATGCTACATACAACTTTGTAACACATTCATTTAGGCGTAACCAAAATATAAACATTACCGAAATATATTAAACTGACCCAAACTAACAAACTATTTAAACAAATTGGAAAAAGATCTTATATTATTTTGGCAAAATTGCTTCAAAGTACTCTTTGTCTACTTGTGGCATCCAAGGGTAGATACTTTTAATGGCTTTAACTTTTTCTGCGGATAGAGTTTTTTTTTTGTTTTATAACTTTTGGGGCTTTTAGTATTACATTTAATGACCTGGTTTTTTGTAATGGTCTTATTGAAACTTTTTTCCCAATTTAGTAATTGGTGTGATAAAGTATCATATATATACTCTACCTCGGTAAAAGAATTGGAAAATTTTAGAGCTTTTACTTTTGAAAAAGGTATAACTTTATAATTAAAAGCAGAGGTACATGATTTATAATCTTTAAAGTCTTCTATGCGCATCTGTATAATCTTGTAAGGCTTAGCAGAATTAATCTTTAGAAGAATTCTTAAGAGTGACACTGGTGAAAAATATTAAATTTTGGCTAAAACCCTCTCAATGCAGCTATGCACGGAATCTATCTCCTGGACACATGAATGTTCCGGAGTTGAAAATTTCATAGTTATAAACTGGATTGACGGGTTCGTTTGTAAAAAAATATGCTATTGCATAGGACATAAGGGAATTACGATTTTGTGGTATGCAACTGTCACTCCAAAGTATTAAACTTTAAAGTTTTGTTGTCTGCAAAGACCGCTTCCAAAATTTTAACTAATGCACTAGCTAAGTCATTGCCAGCTCTACCCATTAACATTTCATGCCACTCAGCACAGTAGACTTGTTTTGTACTTGACAATATTGCCGTTAAATTATTTACATTAAGTTTGCTTTTATAATAGTAGTTGCTAATTTCAGCTTGGGGACACAGCAGAACATTTTGCAGATCAAACACCAAAAATGGGGTATTTTTACGTTCGCTATCTTTTTCTTTTTCATTCCTCGTTGTAGTTTTCTCTTTTACATGGTTCTCATATTCTTTAGCCTTTTCTTCGCTTAGAGTATTCTCAGTTTTCTTTAATTTTACCTCTTCACAGACGTCACACCTGTCTTTTTTTGGAAGATGAAAGTATAAATTGTACTCTGTAGAAAATATATTTCTGTAAAAAGACTGTTTTACAGCATTCTTATGACCAGCGATATAACTTTCAACGTAGAGACTGTACATTTTGTGTATACTGAGAATAGAATCTAGATACTCTCTTTGTGTGTTAGCCCTGTAATAATGCGACTCGACCTTGGGGAAAGATTATATGTGCTGTTTCACAAAATTGACGTCCTCTTCAGGTATTTTATGTTTAATATGTTTGCCGACTTTTGACTTGTCGGGTATATTTGAGATGTCTGTCTTGGAACGGGCGGAATACAACGGAGTTTGACTGATAGCTCCTAGAGTTCCTAAATAAAATGCCTTGCATACCTGGATTTGATCACTTCGAATTTGAAAATGATACGCAAATGACTGTTTTCTTCTACTATTTGCATCGGTTTTGACTCTGTGACGTTTTGAATCTGTGACGCTCAATGTTTTGTCAACAATTTTTTGTTGTAGATAATATAAAAAGTCTTTTGCCATGTTCATTCAAAGTATAATACTTATTAAAAATGCTTTTTCTTTCGCCTTCAGTAATTTTAACTTGGCATTTAAATAAACAATTATTTCTGCAATCTTTCATTGTCTTTATACGCTTCTCGGGAACTACTTTCTTTCTAATTGAAACATATTCCTTACCAGTCTCGTGAGCAGCTTTTCTCACGTTACATTTCCACGTTTCCGGTTTTCTCACTCTCTTTCGTTTAAGTGATTTTTTAAGCAAAATGTTTGTTTATTCTATTTCTTCTGTTTATTGCGCGACACGCTATGCAGAAGGTCTCGTTTGAGTATGACAAAGTTGTATGTCGTGTTTATTAAATATCTGTTTCGTTTCTGCTGTTACAAAGTTGTATGTGTCACATACCACTTTGTAATTCCAATGTACTCTCGATACAACTATGTATTTCTGGTGATATAAATTTAAGGATGTGCGATAGAACTTTGAAGCTCTGTAGGCTCAAAGTCCAATGCACATACAACTATTTTACACTGAAAACTCAAAATCAAGAAAATTGTAACATACAACAGTGTAACTCTAGGGTGACGATTTGTCTATTGAAAGTGGAACCTTTATTATAAAAATAAATTTTTATTTTTTTCTCAATCAGTCTTCCTCATCAGCACAACTTGTTTCAGTTTTTTCACACTTTCGGGCATTTTCCGGGCAAATGACACAAAACGTAAGCTTTTAGAAAAAAATGTATTTTATGCTGACGCCAGATGATCAAAAAACCAAATATCTCACTTTTCGTTATTTGGAAAAAAAGCATTTGATGGATGCTAGCGGATAGATCATACAGATATCCGGTTAGGAAAGTAAAATAGTGAAAAGTGAAAATAGGCAATATAAAGACAGACAATGTAGAGCTAACAGCTACAATGAGATATGCGGATGATAAGGTTATTATAGCAAACGGAATCGAGGGTCTCCAATTGTTCATAAACGTAATCGGTGAAGTGAGAGAACAAAGACAAGGTTTAAAAATCACTATTGTCAAGACCAAATTTATGAGTTCTAGCCGAAAATCGTACAATGGGACTACCTTCGAACGCAATGGAAATCAAATTGAAAATTAACCAGGAACCTAAATTTGAACCGCGGGATAAAATGTCAAAAGTCGAGAGTGTTGGGGTCCTTTTAGTAAAATGAGAACATTTCTCTGTAACGGCAACCCGAATCTGAAATCGGATGTGAAAAAAAACTTTCCTATTCCGTGCACCTTGAAAACGAGAATGTGATGTGTGAAATTTTATGCTTTACAACGTATATTCAAGGGAAAATTGGGGCTCCAAAATATTCGAGAATTGACTGACATAAGAGAACTTTTTCGGATGGCAGAAGACAAAGCAGCTTTCGTCAAATTACCCCAAATGAATTTTGAAACAATTCAATTTATGGATGATCCAACATTTTTTTTATATAAACGGATATAAACGTCACCAGAACCACTCAATGTACTAAAAGTACTTTATTATTCGAAACTATACTAAACACATACAAAACATCAGAACAGAAACGATAAAAAGAACAAAACACTTTCGCTCACTAACATACAAAGGCAAAGAAATTAGTACAAATACCGCGACAAAAATATACAAAGCGATCTGCAGACCCCTCTTGGACTATGGTCATATACTCATGACCAGCGGAACAGAAAGGACAAAACGTTATACACAAACAACAGAACAAATTGCACTAAGACTAATAACACGAATAAGACACGCCCAAAACCCACTACACAACCCCCCCACCCAACTACTATACGAACGCACAAACATGACAAAGATTTCGGAAAGACTCATACATCTACAGACAAAGTGGACAAACAACCCCTACAACTGGACCATACTGAATCCCCTTTGTCTTACTAGACCAACCAGACAATCCCGCTTCCGTTTCCTTACATCAACGCTACTCGAACACTTACAAACGCCACTGACTACTGGACAATAAAATAATTTTTTCTTGTTTTTTTTATTTAGATTAAAACTATATGTACTAAAAGAGGGCAGAAAGACCGATAGGTCGATAGCCTTTTTTAGAAATAAAGATGTTTACTACTACTACTATTCGAAACTACTTCACCAAGAAAATAATATTCAGAAGTGTAAGCGCGCACGATTAATAGCTCAAAATAAAACACGTTTGGAACAAATGCGTCTAGACGCCCGTACTTATTGACGTGGGAAACTAGGAAAAAAATTGGAAATGCGCATCATCAGGAAATTTGATGTCGGGGCCATCTGGACGGCGGCGAAGCCTTCAAATCAAACAGCTTATAAAAATATACAATTTTTATTAAATACATATAATTAACAACTTCAAAGTAGCCAACACGGTGAGGCGCTACTCTTTTACGGTTTTGAAGTTACCCCACCATTAAACTGAATGGTGAAATTTTGAATATATTTACGAAATAGTTCTAAGCCCATCCCTGCTTCACACAGATTTCTATTATAACTGCTAGTTTTTCCTGTTGTCGTGCTCCCAAACGGTTCAGAAGGTTGTACCGATATTCGACCAGGTCAACTTCACCTGACAAAATATCAGGAATAATCCCCTTTTCAGCAAAAATTGTGTTAGTGAAGTAAACAGCATGCCCCACTTCACAGTCACGAGCCACTTTCTTCAGTTCCTCCAAATATTGCGCGTAGCTGAGTTTCAATTCAGGAATTGCGAAATTTTCCAGTTTGCATGTTAGCTGCTCATAGTAATACCTGCAATGGACAGATTCTTTTCCCGAATATATTCCTCTACAAATTTCACTCACCAGAGAAGGTCCTGGAAATGGTTCTTTTGAACTTCATCCTGCACACTGGTCAAGAGGAAAAACACCACATCTTTAGCAAATGACGAGTAGGTGCAGATCTGGAAATCCATCAACATCACTCGCGGTTCTCCTCCAGCCTCCAGCTTAACCATCATGTTATTTATCCAGCAGTCATTGTGAACCATCGTGCTCCAGGGCTCCTCAGCGGGAACAAAATAGATATCTGCCATTCCTTTGGCGCTATTTTTCAAAGCTTCGATGTTCTTGCGATAGCGCCGGCAAGCCGGAATTTCAAGCAATTTTTCCCACGTTAATGCTGGGGCCTGTAATCCTCCTTGAGGCTCCCCTGGAGTGTTTGACAGAGGGGCCAGTGCTTCCGGATATTTCCGAACGCTATCCAGACATTCTCGAACAATTTTAAACTGTTCGGGTCTTTTGAATTTCATTGCCAAAGGAATGGAGTGGAATGTTGCAAGCAACTGTAGTAATTGCTTTGAAGTGCGCAAATCAAATCCCAAATGGCGGTCTATGTTTTGGTAGCCTATGATATAATTTCGGGAGAAGTGTTAGATTGGATTTAATGCGAGTCGTTACCTTCTGGTTTGATGTTTTTTAGCAAGAGAATTGAGTCTTCATCCGCGGTGGTTTTCGTCATATTCATACTCAGTCTTGAGCCAAGATAGTCAGGGAAGAAATCTGTACCTACTCCATATTCTTCGCCGAATTTTTTTATCAAAGGTGCAACTTGCGAGTACCATTTAATCTCATGGGCCATTGCCACTGAGTTGAGAGTCATTCTTTGTAAGGCTGGTAAACATTTTGCCACAACATTAACTGTTTCCGTTTGTACATTTTTCTCCACTTCAATGTCCACACTAAGCACCAAACTGATGAAGTTTTCCCCTGGGGCGGTTAATCGGGAGATTTTCACATTTTTTATTTCACCGTCAACACCGGTAATAACACTTTCTAAGTCTTTGATCGAATAGCCATCGCTCGACATAATGGATTGGTCAATAAACATCTGTAAGTAGTCAAAACGGGTCTTGTTAACTGCTAATACCGAGTGTAAGCAGAATGTTGGCACTTGCAGAAGCCAATCACTTACACCAGAACCGGCAACGAATTGCGACTGGCAATGAAAAAAATATTCGTCTTTCTGATGGCTCAGGGTCTGTGATAATGAATCGTCCATTATCCTAGTGAGACCCGACATTTTTAAAATCGTGTAAAGTTCAACAAACAATTATGTAGACTTTGAACTATTTACAACTTGCTTGTTCATTTGTTAGCTAGTTGCTGAGGGTGGAGAATATATTAGCAACTTATTTGATTTGGGTTTATTTTATTGTTAATGGCCTTTGTATTAAATTTATTTTTAGTGCTTTACAACGCAATTGGATAATTTTCTATGCAAATATAAAAAATTAAGTAATGTGAAGTCAATAAAGGAGATTTTATATTGTTGACTTTAAAAGGCGACACTAATTAACAAAAATCCTGATTTTTGTTGAAAAACGAAACTGAGAAAAGGAAGTAATGAAAATTTTGTTGTATTTTTCATGACTCGTCATTTTTAACAAGGATTTTTATAGTACAGGAGTTTCAGTTATTGTGTCTCTAAAAACTTCTAGTGTTTTTGTTGAATATTTTATTCGAAAATTAAATAAAAATAGGGCTAGCGCTAAAAATGATTAAAACAAGTTTCCATCAAATTCTTCCGTTGTGTGTATAAATTTATTAAAAAACATACTGAACCTGCCAAAGCCTGTCCCAAGCCATGTTGAGAATGAGGTGAGGGAGAGGAGTAACAACCTCGTAAAAAAACCAGGGTTTATACAGGGGATACACAAAGTTCCACGTTCACTGACGTATATAAAAACATTATTGAGAGTTTACATCAAGCAGCCAAAGAAGCGATTGGAATAAAAGAGAATAGATCAAGTAGGAAAATATGGTGGACCGAGGGAATGGAAATGTTGATCAAACGAAATAAATAAGCATACCTTAAATGGCCCATCACAAAATCGGAAGAAGACTATGCAAGTTTTAAAGAGATAAAGAGACCGGAGGGGAGACTTTTCGTGTCGTGGACCCAATCTATTAAACACAAGCTTATTTCCTAAATGAAAGGAGCTTGCGAGCTGTGAATGCTCTAAAACTCTGGGTGACAATCCTGCAGGTCCAATACAGGCTCACGGGAAAGAAGTAAAGATACAGGAAGAAACGGTAAAAAAAGCTTCTATGGATCTTAAAAATAGCAAAGCGAGTGAGTCGGAGGGCATATGTGCGAAAGAGTTAAAAAAAAACGGAACAGATAAAATTCACAGCAATCTAACATTTATTATGAACAGTTGCCTAAATGGTCATCCAGTGGTCAAATGGTAGACTTTATGGAAGGATCTTACGAAACCTAATAGAGGATGACTTCAGGCAGAACGAAGAAGAAGAACAGAGCGGGTTTCGAGCAGGCAGATCGTGCACCGACAATGTTTTCTGCCTAAAACAGATAATAAAGAAAAGAGCTGCAAAAAACATGGAAACTCATATTACATTTGTAGACCTTCAAAAAGCTTCCGATACTGTACCAATTTGTAAACTGTGAGAAACTCTAGAAAGATCAAGTTTTAATCTAGTCTCTGATTTGTGCGGTGCAAGAACCCCATAAAAACACAAGATCACGAATAAAAATGGGAAAATATATAACCGACTAATTTCCAATCATCAAAGGACTAAGACAAGGATGCTGCATTTCACCAACTCTCTTGAAAATATATGTGGCATGCTCATTAAAGCAATGGAAAAGGAAAGTTCATGGCATGGGTGTTAAACTGAATAAATTATGTATTTACACACTACAGTTCGCCGACGCTCAAGTCGTTGTAGCAAATGATCTAGAGAACATGCGGTACATGATGAGAAAACCAACAGAAGAATACAGTCAATGGGGACTAACTGTCAATCTGACGAAGACATATGTGTGGGCGACAAACAGAACAATCTGGTGCTTGACAATGGACAACTAATTCCATCTTGCCAAGACTACGTATACTTGGGTGTTACATTCGACAGCACAGGAACTGACGTCAAAGAGATCGGAAAAAGAATTGTTCAGGCCAAAAAAATTATTGGGTGCCTCAACAGCATACTATGGAGTAAGGAAATTACTAAGAAACGGAAATATAACATATACGAAACAATGATAAAGAGCACCTTAGTGTATGGAGCAGAGACTTGGAGAGTGAGCGACAGGCAAAGGAAAAGACTGGAAGAGGTAGAGATGGAAGCGATGAGAAGATCTTTATGTGTATCCAGAAGGGGCCGAATTAGGAATGAGGTAGTAAAACAATGAAGGGTGTGGAATCTATAATTCAAGACGTAACTGGCCAACAGCTAGCATGGTATGGGTATGTACAGCGAATGCCAACATCAAGACCACATAAACAAATTCTAGAATGGCCGAAGGAAACCGATTGGCCGATGAAAAAGAGGCAGACCCAGAATAGAATGGCAGAAGACAATCTACAAAGTGAAAGGAATTTAACAGCGGACGACTGGGAAGACCGAAGGAGATGGAGATGGAGATGGAAAATATCGGAGTATATTTAGTACGCTAATGCCTATCCTATACAATGCTGCTTAATGTGACGACGCATTTTTGAAAAATAAAAAAGTTCACTGCAATATATCAGTTTAACAGCAGTAAAGAAAACTCTAAATTTTAGTTTAAAAAAAATATAATCGAAAAAACTTTATGTAACTGGTTAATAACAATTATTCACTGCGTTCAAGAGTACGAAACTAAATCACTTAACTGACATGATTTGTACATTTGTGAAACATTACAGCTTATTGTCACTGTTAATAAAGAAAACGTATTTATATCTAGGCCCAGTTTCTTTTCACAGCCAGCTCCATTATGATTCCTAATTTTTCCTTTTGTCGTTCTCCCATGCTGTTCATCATTAATTGCATGGTCTCCGCCATGTCTCCTTCGCCAGCCAGAAAATCTGGAGCTTTTCCTTTTTCGGCAAACACTGGATTAGTGAAGAAAATCACATGGGCCATTTCACCCTCCTCTGCGACTTTTTCCAACTCCTTCAAATAATCACTGTAGCTCAACTTCAACTCGGGGATGTCGAACTTTTCAAGTTTGGAAGTGAGCTGATCGTAGTAGTATCTATAATAAATGTGTTAATTTTTCTATATTTAATGGTGCAGCTTCTGACTTACCGCAGAAGATCATCCAAGTGCTCCCTTTGGACATCATCCTGGACACTAGTTAGAAGGAATAATATCAAATCCTTACCAAATGAGGAGTAAGTGCAGATTTGGAAGTCCACCATTTTCACTAGAGGTTCCTCCTCTCCTCTGAGTTTTACCATAATGTTATTTACCCATGAATCATTATGTACCATAGTTGCCCAGGGTTCGACAGCTGGCGCAAATATTGTATCTCCCATGTCTTTGTTAGCCTTCTTCATCACTTCTATATTTGCCCTGTAGGGCTGACATGCAGGAATTTCCAGCATTTTTTCATAGGTGATACCAGGAGATGGATGGTTGTTCGGAGGTCCATCAGTTTTACCATCAGGTCCACTAGGAGGCTTATCCTTAGGGGGCGCCAGCACGGCAGCATCATCCAGAACACTTTGCAGGCATTTTTTGATAATTTTAAAGTGTTCGGGTTTTTTGAATTTCATTGCCAGGGGAATTGAGTGAAAAGTGGCAAGTGTTCGCAGAAATGCCTTGGCAGTACGATAATCAAAGCCAATGTGACGATCGAGGTTTTGAAAACCTAGAAATAGTCATAAATTGATTCAGTTTCTATAGCTGTGACAGCTATAGCTTTCTATAGATTTCTATAGCTTTCTATAGATGTCAACATCCGCTATATTTCGAAACTTACCGTCTGGATTGATGTTTTTAAGCAACAAAACCGATTCTGCATCCGCGTTTGTTTTGGTTGAATCCATACTTAGTCTCGACCCCAAACATTCTGGATAGAAGTCTGTATCTATTCCATATTCCTGTCCAAATTCCTTGATCAAAGGGGCTATTTCACGGTACCATTGGATTTCGTGTCTCATTGCGACCGCATTTAAATCCATTTTTAAAACAGTCGGTAGCCGTTTGGCCACTGCCTGAACCGTTTCCACTTTTCCATCCTTTTCCACTTGGACATCCACACGAAACACCAAACTGATAAAATTCTCTCCGGGAGCTGTTAATCTGGATATGTCGATTTTTTTTATTTCACCATCAATGCCGGTAATGACATTTTCTAGGTCTTTGATCAAATAATCACTCGTTGACATGTTGGGCGCTCTTTAATAAACCAACTGGAACAAATGGATTTTACTTTCGCTTTTATCACACTGGAACTGATAAGAGAGGACACTAAATAGTTTATGTAATAAGACAACTGCAGCGCAGTACCCAACTTTTGGAGTTTGAAAAATCATCCCACTCAACCTAGTGACGCACCTGTAAAGTGAAATATCTTGTATGGAAATAGATAAGCTGAACCAATCAGTTAATGCGATGGTGAGATAAGAGTTTAAGCGATAAAAAATGTGTGAAATCATTAGACACGATATCCTCAATATCTTCAAGGTGATCAAGCTTTTTGCCATTGTGGACTTTGAGTGGCTCCTTCATTGATAAACCCACCAATCTACCGCAGATTTTGTTCATAATGGCAATAACTCAGGATTTATCTTTATAGATCCTTTAATTCAATCTAATTTATCTCTAATTTATTTCAGGGTTTTGTAAACAATGTTTCGATTATTGGCAATGCATTAAAAGCCAGAAGAATCAAAATCAAAATCATAAATTTGCGTCTTGATATCCAATCAAGTAACATGATTCAGCCCATTCATTAAACCATCTGGCAAAACAATGATTAGTTTATTATTAAATATTGGACGCATTAATAATATACTCGTTTTCTGAAACAATTATAGCCAATTATCATGCAAAGTCCCTGAGGAAACGAAAACAAATTGAAATGTTTGCCATTGCGCATTTGCGCTAGCCCAAATCTCGTTTCAAACGCTTCCTCGTATAGTTGCGTGAACTCGTGGTGTCCATAGTAACGCCATTGTTGTTGCCGATTGTCAGCATAACGACAACCAATGGCGAACGAACTCGTCTCAGTACGGTTCAGAGACTTTTGTTACGAGGTGACAAGAAAAGGGATAGTTAAATGTTGATTCGTTTTTGAGTTTCATCTTGTACAGATTAATAAACATCTGTGTACAATTAAATCAGCGGTTAAAAGCAATGAGTTTGTTTCCTAACTGTGTAATAAGCGGATTTCAAAAAGATCAAAATATAAGAATAATTGTGCAAAGTTTTAAAATGTTATCAACTATTTTTTTTTCTATATGACATGCAGGTTTTCAATATTGACTTAATATGTTTGGATCAGATCTGCTGTATTTGATATGGCTTTGCGCTGAACCTCCTTGAAGCCTCCTCAAATATTATCTATTAAATTAATTACTTTATATGGCAAGCTCGCATCCAGCTAAGATTTTTTTGTAGAAACCATCATTTAGTGTGCGGCCTCTTGTCATTTATTGATTCTCAAAGTAGCTCATTTACATCACGACTTCCTATAAGAATATTTTTAACGTGCATATAGGTAAATAATAATAAGCCCGTTGCTCGTATTTTTCTATTATTAATTATAAAGCAATACGTTTGCGCTTTGAATAAAACAACATGCAAATGTTGAATGATTCGTTTTTGATTTAAAAGTTGAAAAAAGTTGTCTTCGCCTTGAAAATGATGAAAATGTTTTATTTGTAGCTAATTCTATCCCAACCAGACCGGAAAATTGCGCAACTGTTGAAATATCATGTAGATTAATTTTAGATTTCAACTAATCATCATTTGGGTTAAAGCAATATGGGAATTTCCAATTGGTACTTACTTTGGCGCATTTTGGCGAAAGCTCGTTTGAAATTGGCGTACATTCTTAAATAAAGTTTTTATTTAAGTTTAATTAATTAATTAATAATTAAGTTTAAAATTATTTTTCCAAAATATTCCTAATCCAATCAAAAATGTTAGAGCATTGTAAAAGACAAACAAAAGCAGCATTAAATAGATAAGGTTTTATGACGGTAAAAATAAGGTCATACAAATCAAAAATCAGTCATTTGGATTGCATATTTTTTAATTTGAATTTACATTGAACTTACCGAATAAAAATTTTTCGTCCCAAAGAACTAGCTTTAACTCAGGATAGACGACCGCAAATAATAGACGAGGTCATCACCAACACCATCAACTAACCGAAATTAAACCACTCTAGCTGAAACTTGGTCAGTCAAGTCCACTTCGCGTTTTAGTAATGGGCAAACAAATATCACAACGGTGATTCTTTTTGTTACCAGGATCGACAAAGCTATAGCAGATCTGATGTCCATAAGTTCTCCTCATGCGATGAGTCAGGACATGAGTGTCGTGAATGTTGACCATCACTAGACGGGAAATTTTGATTAATTTAATTCGCCAAGAGTAGAGAATTACATGACTAGACAGAATTCATCGGATTGTATACTCAATTAAATGTAATCACCTTTTAACTGTTAATGTTTGAGTTTTATTTGTTGGAAACGCGTTTTCATCCCATCCAACACGGAAGTCAAAGATTTTTTCTGCATGCTTTAATTTAACTTTATTGAAATCAGTGCTCAATCGGCCTTATGGCTTGCCAGTTAATAACTGAACTTGCTTGAATTGAATCTTGCAGCAGTCTATTCGAGGTGATTTGTAATATGAAATGATAGATAAAGACATGAAAGGCTTATGCCAGCAAGCATCCGTAGAACATCTTTCAGCAGTAAAATCAGGCCAACTCAATTTCAAAAAGGTTTTTCGTGAAGTTTATGGACGATCCAAGATTATCCGACTCTTGTTAAGGGATGAAAAGGAAACGTTGCAATTTTTAAATAAACCAGAGGCAAACGGAAATGTTACATGAAACCATTCCTATGCAAGAGAACAATCAATTGCTATTGCATTTCAACTTGGTTTTCGCAGTTTAAAACTAATTATATTTTTAGGTTTTTTGCAGCAAAAGTTGCGGAACAAATTAATAAACATTTTGGGTACAATTGAATCGCCGTTACAAAACGAGTTTCAACTCATTCATTCGTCTATACAGCAGGGTACCTCGATATACGGTACCTGAATAAGGTTTTGAGATGCTAGCCGCCGAGGGAGCGATACATTCTGCTTGAAGATGAGAGGAAGATTTGAGATGCGAGGAATCGTACACTACACCGGGCACACGACTGTTTCTTCCACCTCAGACTAGACCTCAGTCAGGGTGCTTGTTTCCCTCGTCTTTGAAGCATTTTTGATAAGTTGGTTCGCGTTTTTTGCTTTTTGTACATTTACAAAACATTATCACATTTATTTTTATAACCATGGGTTCGAAGAAGATGATGTATATGCATTAAAGCGTGAAATCATAGAAAAAAACATGAGCAAGAGCATGTGCGGGCGTAGCACATCAATCATATGTACTGTTCGTAAACAGAAGGCGTTTATAAAGAGTATAACGCCAGCTCATGGCGTTACAATAATTTCTAAGCTCCGGACCTCTCTCCATGAAAAGATGGAGAAACTACTGATGGTGTGGGTAACAGAGAAGCAGCTTCAAGGAGGAACCTTAACACAAAGTATCATATGTGAGAAGGCACGAGCGATTTACGGTGATTTGCTGAAGCAGATCTCACACACTTCCACAAACGAGGAATCGGAAGACTCGTTTAAAGCCAGTCGGGGAGGGTTTGGCAACTTTGGGAAAAGAACCGGCATTCACTCCGCTGTCAGGCATGCTGGGGCAGCAAGTTCGGATGTGAAGGCAGCTGAGGTTTACACCAAAACGTTTCCGAACTGATAGAAGCCAAAAGATACATCCCCCAGCAAGTCTTCAACTGTGACGAGACAGGGCTTTTCTGGAAAAGGATGCCGAATAGGACTTACATAACGGCAGAGGAGAAGCCGACGTCAGGTCACAAATCCTTGAAGGATAGATTAACTCTAGCACTTTGCGCCAATGCGAGTGGCGCTGCAAAATCAAGCCTCTGCTAGTATACCATTCGGAAAATCCCAGAGCCTTTAAGTCACATAAGTTTTTAAAAGAAAAACTGCAAGTTATGTGGAGGGCAAATCCGCAGGAGTGGGTCACCAGGAAATTCTTCGTGGAGTGGATAAACCTGGTGTTTAAAACCTGGCCCTTCTGTTAAAAAATATCTACAGGAAAACAACCCATCCATGCAAGCCCTTCTCGTTCTCAGCAATGCCCCTGATCACCCACCAAATCTCGAAGATGGTTTGCTCGAAGAGTTCAAGTTTATAAAGGTTCTCTACCTATCACCCAACACAACTCCTATCCTGCAGCCCATAGATCCGCAGGTGATTTCTAATTTTAAGAAGTTGTACACCAAGCACATTTTCTTGCGCTGCCTTGAGGTGACGGAGAACACAAACCTTACCCTTCGAGAGATCTGGAAGGACCAAGTTAACATCGTGATATGCCTAACAATTATTGATCAGGCCTGGCTGGGTGTTACAACGAGGACCTTAACCTCTGCATGGAAGAAGCTGAGGCCTGAGGCCGTAGCTGAAAGGGCCTTCGAAGGATTGGAATCCGAAGTGTCAGTGGTAGAGGAGATTGTTTCTCTGGGGCAATCCATGGGCGTGGACGTGGATGAGAGAGGTGTGAACGAACTCGTTGAGGAACAGTCTCAGGAGCTGACAACCGAGGAGTTACACAATCTACATTCGCAGCAGCCTACGGTGGTTCAACGAAAAATTAGTTTTGAAGAGGAGCCAGAGATGGAGAAGGTTATCTCTCCAAGAGAAATAAAAGAGATCTTGGGAATGTGGGAGAAAGGTGTAGAGTTCGTGGATAAAAATCACCCCGGAAAAGTTGCAACTGGTCGTGCTAATCCGATGTAGCTCAAACGTCCTTGGACAGTTTTTCTAAACGATCTGAAGGTGAAAATGAGCAAAGCGTGTCGAAGACCAGTGACGAAAATTAAGTGCTTCCGTAAGCACTTCTCTTTTTCTTTAATTATATTTTTATACAATATGTATTTGTTATTTATAAATAAATGTATCTTCTTGTAAATGCATTTTTCTTATTCAAAAACACTTAACAAAAACAACTGAGGTGGTTTTTTGGGAACGGATTAATAGCATTTCAATTAATTTCAATGGGGGAAATTGCAAGGTTACGGAACGAGTTAAACTCGTATGTCGAGGTAGCACTGTTCTAAAGTATAATAAATGCATAGCATAGCAGTTTTAATGAAAAGTACTTAACAAATGTGGAGCAAAAGAAACCTTCCTAGATATTAGATAGGATCAAATAGACATACATTGACATCAAAATGGTCTATTAAACCTACGCATTTTCCATTAGTGCAATGATTAAAATCAGTATCATTGTTATTGCGCCATTAGAAATGACATAGTGGAAGCGTTGGAGTTCCATCAACGGACGTTTAGTGCTTAATGCCGTTGGTTTTTGATATAGTAAAGTCCTACATAATTGTGAAATTTTACACATACAATAACTATTTCTCTTTTGAGCCATGGTGTGTCGCATGTGAAAAGTATGAAGCAATAGAAAGAGACGGGGCTAGGATGGGCTCCAGAGAATTCTACAATGCAATTTCCTTGGAGAAAATAGGTTTTAAGCCCAGGTCCACCTCGACACTCAAAAATGATCAAGGACGCATGGCAATAAATGAGAAAGAGGTGATTGAAGAATGAAACGAATGTTTTAAGGAGCTTCTGAACGTAAACCAAGAAGAATCGCACAAGGAAGACACCTACATGACAGTGGACCTACCCGTTATAGAACCCTCACTTGAAGAAGCCCAAAAGGCTTTAAATAAGTTAAAGAACTACAAGGCACCTGGCTCGGACTAGATACACACAGAATTGCTGAAACACTGGGGAAAGGCACTACATTGCCAAATACACAAATTAGTAACTCTTATATGGCTAGAAGAAGAAATACCCTCAAGAACCATCCACAAAAAAGGGGATACATTGAAATGCTCCAACTACAGAGGAATTTCCCGAATCAAGGCTGCATATAAAACAGTCTCAAACATGCTCTTAGACAGATTAACCCCATATGCGGAAAACGTCCTGGGCGTATACCAAGCCGGATTTAGGTCATACAGATCAACAATAGCCCAACTGTTTATACTAAGACAGCTACTTGAAAAAAGATGGGAGTCTAATAGAACAGCATAGAATGAAGGCAAGTGTGGAACGCGATGGCGGAGTTTTCTATACCAAAGAAGCCTATTCGGCTGACTAAAGCTTGCACTGAGGGAGGAATGGGTAACTTTGAGATGCACCGTGTATTAAAACACGGCAACGTCCTATCAGCAGCTGAAATAAGTACCGAATTGCTTTTAGCATACGCAGATGGTATCGATAGAGACAGCATCAGAGCTGATATGCAGAAGATGAATATTCCTATGGAGCTTGGATGGATGGAAGACCGTGCCAAATGGAGGAAAGTTGTACAGTCAACCAATACCCACCCAGGGTTGTAGCACTGGAGGATGATGCTGATGATAGAATGTTTCAGACTTTTTTTAATCTTGTGCTTACGTACATACATGCATGCGTGTGTACACGCTCTTGAACAGATTCTAGGAAATATTTCCTTAAGTTTTCGCTTTCTAAGGTCGCCTAATCTCAATAATTATCGATAAGATACAACGTTCAGTTGCAATCATGCTCACATGTAAAGTCTGTGTTAAGCAAGTTTACTCGACAAGTCCCATAAAAGCACAAATTCCATTAAAAAAATTCTTTAGCTTCCTTTGGTCCAACATTATTGGATGTTATTCTAACTGTATGCAAGCAGGTTCCAATTATGCTATCCATTTGCACTCGCCATGCATAATTGCGACAAGGCAAATAAATTTCGTTCCCGATGTAATTCCCAAGATTGCAATCGGTACTTGTGCTAAATCAGAGCTGCAAATCGTGAAAAGTCTAACTGTACCGTAATTGAAACTGGAAATTTTAAATAATCTAATCGTGAGAAAAATCGATATTTATCGATGCTCGAACCAAGGGGAAGTAACGCTTATTGCTTCTGGTTGACTTTGAGCAATTACATCCTCAATGCATCTGAGCACAATAAAATCTCCTGGTTTTGTTGTTTCACTGAAAGCGTAATGAACTGCTCGATTCCAGTTTAAATAATTAACTGCGCATTTTTTACAATTTGTTCAGAAGCAAGCAATCTTTCCTGTTCATGAACGAAAGGCTAATATTTAATAACTAGCAAATAATCAGATAAAATTCCATTGACAAAATGACAATGCTTGTAAACACTCAACGTGTGTCGTTCATAAACTCGATTCTAAGTATGTAAATGAAATGTTGTAAAATCATCTTAGCCAGTGTTTGCCAAGATGAAAAGACGGCAAATATTTGTAAGAATTACGTGGGTTACAGTTGAATTATTTGCAAGTTATATGAACACTAACTAAAACAATGAGTTTTGTAAAAATGTTCACAACAAATATCAATAGAGCAACAAATGAAAGCAATAAATAGCTTTCAAAATTTCTCTATAAACGAGTCAAAAAAAGTGGAAAACCTACGCGACAAAACGAAAACTCATCGTGAAATCCCTCAATGGCACTTTAAAGCGTGAAATTAACAGTCCTGACAACGTTTTTTTTTCCTCTCAGCGATTAACAATGTAGAAAAAATGACCCAGAAAACGAGAAATGGATCAAGTTTAATTATTTTCGTGGAGTAAAAGCCAGCAAATGATAATAACCGCTTGACGGTGGTTTGGCTGTGTTTACATGAAATGGAAAGTTTCAGATTCAAACACTTAGCATCTCGAGGTAATTCGAGAGATCGACTTGCTTAATTATACTCATTTGCTTAGAGATTTTCCCTCGTCAGCAACAGGATTTAACGCGATTTTTTTGCCAATTCATGTGTATAAAGTAGAGCCATAATTTCAATCAATCAACTGAAGAAAACACCTACGCACACACATGTATTTCTTAAATTTCTCCTCGCTGTGACCAGTTAATTAAAAATAATATATCATAAAGATATCCAGTAAGAATCAAGTGATTGACCCACAACCAACACAAAACCCTCTGGAGTTAAAGAAACATCATCTCAATCTGGCTGGACAAAAAGCAGCGCCAATTGCATGCTTTTAGCAATTTGCATTGAAGATTAATTGCGGGGAGAAAGCATTTCGACGAATTCCCATCAGTACCCGGTTCATTTTTTCCATTTCACGCTAAGAAGAGCTTTTCAACTTTCTACGAGATTTAAAGAAATCATAACAAATGTCGGGTTTAAAGCGTCTCGTGATACAATCTCGGGCAATTATGGTAACAAAGGCCAGATCGCCGGTTCGTTTTTATTGTCGCGATATGCAATTGAAGAGAACGAACATGGGAAAAGAGCATATTATTATCAATAGTACGGGATCTAATAATAAAGAGAAAACATTGAGAACATAAGAAAAGTTTTAGCTGATAAGGAATATTGCCCTTGGAATATTAACATGAGAAGTGGCAAGAAACACAATGTTTAAAATGAACAATTGAAGATTCTTTTATTATTAGGCCATCGTTGATATTAATTTAGTCCTGACGTTTCGATAGCACGCATGGCTTGCATCTTCAGAGTTGTCATCATCGACTTTTCAATCGATAGCTGCGAAAGCATTATACTATTCTTATCTCGAGATTCAAACACTTTCGTCGGGAAGTAATGCTCTGTCTATACGTAAAGACCCTATTTGTAACTAAATAAATTAAAGTTTTTTCAATGTTCTTAAGTTTGCAAACAATAATAAATCTCCATAAATTTTATTACCAGATATCTTCAACTAAATTAAATAATTTTTCTTCACTAATTCTTCCAGTTTTTTCTTTGAGACTTAACACCAGACAATAAACCGGCTCCTTTATTAGAGATAAACCCTAATTAGCAGTTCTCTTTAATTTAAACAATCAAGCTTTTAACATTTCCTAGCATTGGGCATCGGACTAAACAAAGAAGGGAGAGCCTGATACACATTTATAATCACAATCTTCATTCTGTTCGAACCCATTTCACCGCGAATCTTAACTTTCTTCAATTAGGTTCCGTTTAGTGACATCAACGCTCCTATCTCCATTCCATTGGCCCATGTGAGGAGCTAAACAGCCCCTAAACAGCCCTATACAGCCCTTTACGGCATTCTTGAGCTGTTTTTAGTTTAAAAAATGAATTGTGCAGTGGTGCTTTTAATGGTTTTCGTTTTGCGCGCAGTGGAGAGCGAAAGAAGCTCGGGAGCGCTCAGAAGGAGTTTTGGTGAAGCCACAGTTGATGATGGCGATTCTCTTAAAATGGATGATCCTGGATCTTTATGGGATAATTCAGGAAGCGAAAGGTTTGTGCCGTGTTTTCTATTTAAACTATAGAAAAAAACGCTATTTTTTGCAATAAAACTGTTTAAAAAAAGAACAACTAGGCTTTTTGTCACCAAATATTGCATGTTCGGATCTAGGTCTGAAAATGGCCATCGCAGCATCCACACAAATTCCAACTTCAACACCCATGAAGACCAGCAACTGTCACTGAAAGACTTTCTGGAAACTTATGCCAAATTGCACATCAGAAGGCCAACTTTTTCTGGAGATGAGTCGTCGCAAAGCCTGGATAAACTCATTCAAGAAGACGATGCAACTGGCATATCGAAGGACAAGCCGAAAAGCAGTTGGGCGCTGATGAATGTGCAGACACAAAAGCATCCATATGAAGACAGAAAAGGGTAAAGACCGGGTAAAATCTCTTTTGATTGCTTAGATTTGCTTTTAGATGGGTCAGCTTGGATCCGATCCCCTGGTCAGTGTCCAAAATTTCCAAGTGGCAAAGCAAATACAAGCCTTCCACTGAACGGCCATGGGACGAACATATCCAGATCAGCAGCCAACGGCCCTACTTGCAAGAAGACGATGACACAGAATTCAATAGGCACGAGCCGAATAATGAAGATTTAACTCAAGTTAATCCTTGTAAATTTTCAGGCCTGTTTCCATTACTCCTCCAAACGCCTACATGTATCATCGGCCGACGGAATCATCCGATCGTTATGACAGTTTTTATGACCATGGCTCCAGACCACGCCCAACACCCGCCCCTACTATTTACCCCCGTCCAACTGCGTTTTATGGGCACAAAGTTCAAATGGACGCGCACTTTCCTTCAAACTCCCACAGCAGCACTGGAAGGCCCTATTCCTACTACAACCGTAAGTTTGCAGAGGAATTCCAGCCAATCAAACATGAAGGAGAACTTTCGGTTTTTTAGAAAAAGACAGTAATCGGCCAAATCACCGGTTCCATGAGGATATAATCACTGATGGTATGCCTTCGAACTTTCCCCAAGCGAATCCATACGATTTCTTGCGAAGACAAGGATCAGAGTTGGAGATGCAGTCGGAAAATCAATCTCCTAAAGGAGAAGGAGAGTGGGTGCTGCTTTCTACTACTAAAGGCTACAAACCGCCAAGAAATCAAAGACAAAGATCGTTGACTTTGGGCAGTACTAGCGAACCTACTCAGATCTTAAGGGCATCAAGGTAAGATTTCCATTTGTTGCAAAGACATTGGTATTTTGCTTACTCTTGGACCAACCATTAAGACTACGATTTTTCTAGAGGTGTTCGTTTAACAGTACTGCCACCACTAAAAGGTTCCAAAGTAAACATGACCACTTCTCATGGTGGTTTGCTGCAGGTGGAATCCACTTTTGAAAGTGTGGAAGAAGCGAAGCAAAATTTCGATCACAAGCAGAACGGTTTGAAGATCAAAGCCAAGAGGAAAAGGAGAAAGCCACTTAAGAAGAACGCAAATAAAGGTGTAGAGAGTTCTAGTCAGAATGTTGGAATTGTGCCTCAGTATGCTGATCCTGGAGCAGTTATGGCAGCAGTTGGTATGTATTGAGTTAAAACCGGAAAGTGATCTGGATAAATTCGCTTTGAGTCTTTAAAAACTGCTCAGAAGGATTGCTTAAGGTTTCTTTGTAATTTTTTTATGACGATTATATTTTTATTTTTAGGGGCTGGAATGATTCCCGCGACCATGGCCATGATGGTTCCGATGGCAATGGGCGGGTAGCGATTAAGTTCAAATTACGTAATATTAAGTGTGACTGTTGAATTATTTATTTAATTTAGTTGTAGGTACTTAAATAGATTTTTTGCACAAATTTGAGTGTATATATTTTTATGTCCTGCTTGATTATTGTAGCCAGTTTCCTTCCAGTTATTAGTTGCGATTTAAATCAGACCTAAGTTATTTTTCCGGACATTTTTGTACTAAATGAGGTTAATAAATGCAAGAAATGTTGAATTTTTCCCTTAATTTTAAGATGATCTGTGCATAGAGAAGATAATTGAAGATATATTTAGATAATACAACAAAAGTTTCAAGCCGCAGCTTCTGTTTCATCCGTTTTTTTTTTGGAATTTTCGCTTTCTTTTTTCTCTTGCAACACCTTTTCAAGCCATTTTTATCTATTTATGCCATATGTATTCAAACAATAAGTTGTTTCTTAATGTTTTGAATTAAAAACTGCTTAGTTTTTAAGTGTGGTGTGTTCAAATTCAATAACTATTTTTTTTAACAAGGTACAACCTTTAAGCAAAATGCGTTAAAATTTGTTTTCCAATGCAAGAACGTATATCTGCTGCCACCCCTGGAAGATTCACTTTTCCCGTTGAAATCTCCGTAACTTTTTCTGGACATGATTTGCCCTCGTCTTATTGCCAAAAAATCTATTTCGCATAAAAACATCCCTTGTCAAATTCCGCTTTCAAAGTTGAGAACTAAAATATACTAAAACTCTTCTATAATAGCTTTAATTCTAATCAAATACATTTCAACTCTTATCCACTAGCAATCCTCTAACTCTAACAAAATAATTTACTTTTTATACAGTCTTACTTACTCCTGCTAGACCTGCTTACCTAAATAATCAATAAAACACACAGAATCTCGATTTCTATGCATCTTACTATTTTACCCCATCACCAACACCGCAAGGAATTTTTTTTGCAATTTTCAAAGTGAAACTTCTTTGGACTAGAACTACCCTCAATTTAGAAAATCCCAGGCAAGATTTTAACTTTGAGCATAGTAAATAAGGTAACGTTTAAATGATTGCTTTCGCTTGTCTCCGCTGAAGTCTGTAATAGAATGGCCTAGAATAAAGTGTTTTAAACCTACACAGTCACAAATTTCTTAAAACTAAACTACTGGTTAAAATTGATTAATTAGAGTGTGGCTTTGATTGATTATTCTCTCTGGTGGATTTTCGATAATGTTCATCCAATCTGGTGTGTACTTTGGCAACATACGTTGATACGCTGCTGGTAAAGTTTTGAATCAATTCCATCCCAAGTCGGACTTTTAACTTGAACAAATCGCTTATCAGTTCAAGGAAGGTATTTGGGCGTTCGGCTGGACTAAACACGTTATGAGGAGTGGAGATTTTGAGGGATTCTTCTGTAGTCTCAATGTCTGTAGCAGTGGTTTCTTCTGAAACCGCGAAAGTTGTAACTGGAATTTTATCTGTTGTGCTTTGCCTCCAACGATCTCCGCTATCGATTTCATTTTCTCCAGAAAATATTTCATTGTCCATGTCGTTTGGGAGCGCCTCCCGGCGCCTCCTGACCTGTATGCTTCGAGGGGCAGCCCCCGATGAGTAAAATTCCTCAGGAATACTCCCAACAACGAATTTTCGATCAGCATCTTTGAGATTTCTTGGCCCGTGCTCAGGAACAACTGCAGGAGTAACTTCCGGCATTGCTTCCGTCTGTGCGCTACCAACAACAAATTTTTTGTCTTCATTGTAGCTTACTGCTGGCCGGTCATGGAGCTTGACATCTTCCACTGATCCATACGGATTCATGAAGATCTGCGATCTCCGATCCACTTGCCTGTATCGAACCTTTTGTTGATAAGCGTTTCTAGACGTGGGTTGCTTGTAGGTGGTTGCAGAATTCTCCTGCAAGACATTTTCGGGCATCCCTGCTATGACTTTGCCAATTGCCTCCTCTTCTGGCATGGCGTTTGTATAATCGTCTTGGTAGTAGTAGCTTCCTGCAGTGTCTTTTCTGTCTATAGGGTCGCTTCTTCGCAGAGCTGCGAAAGGCTGCAAGTAGTAGCTGGCCAACCCTGCTGTGACTAGAAGACCCACCAGACTAACACCAACCGTTACTGGGATTATTTCGCTGCGCAAATAGCTGTAGAGCTGAGTACCAGGAGACTCTACTTCTTTGAGTTTGTTGTTGCCTTCCTTGCTGGATTTGCTGGGCTTTCGCTTGCGCGTTTTGTTCTTTTTCTTCTTCTGCGTCTTCTTCTTGTTGGCTTCAGTTGAGGGCAGTGTACTGTCATCTTCTTTAGCTTCTAGGGGAAGGCTGGCTGAGGGCTGAGTAGTAGTCAGGGTTGTTACTTCTCGCACTGTAACGCTTTTCAAAGTGGTTGAAGCATGATTTGCAGGTTTCTCTGTTCTAGTCGCATTATTTGCCTTGGCGTTGGCAAGGCTTTGAAGCAAAGAAGCTTTAACTTTCGTGAGTTTAGCAGGCTTCCTGGTGGTTGTTTTTGCTGATGGCGAAAAAGTGTTCACTCGCACAGTAGTTGTTTTTTTACTGGTCGTAGTCACTGGTTTCAAAGTAGTGCTGCGCTGCTTGAAAACTGGCTTGGAGAGTTTGATTGGTTTCTCACTCAGAATCAGTGTCTCATTGCTTTTATCGTCCTTTATTATAATCGGTTTCAAGCTTGGATTTTTCGTCGAAGGGCTTGGAGTGGTAGACGAAGATTGGCCACTCAAGAGGATCCAAGTGGACAGCCCGCCACTGGCAGTAGTTGGCCTATCCGGCTTGTAAAAATTTGCTCTTTTAGTACTTTCCTCGATAACGACATCCTCCTCGACAGGAATGGCCACTCCAGCATGAGAAGTTTCGATGGAGTATTTGCTGGATAGTTTGTTTTTGATTTGGCTCTGGACCTTTGGCGGCGTTCGTACGTCCAGGATGTTCAAAGTGGAGGAGTTGATATCTGGAATGTGGTTGATGGCGTTGTCAGTATCAGGCAAAGTGGGTCTGAAACAATATAAGAGGACTTAAAGGGTGTTTGGTTTGCGTACATTAAAAAAATTGAGAAGGTATTTGGATGGCGAAATTTCCAGATGTTGGAAATTTTGCCCTAAAATGACCGATCATTAATGAAGTCTTGCTGTGCAGCATTCCAAGTCACCGAAGCATATGCAGATTATGGACCGAAGACTGCAGAATAATCAAATGTGGACCCTCATACTGTATCATGATTTCCTAATGGTGTTCGCATATTTTCTTTTAATCTCCCGTTCTCTTTGTATGGCTGTTGGGGCTCCTCAGGCGTCTAAAAACTGGCAACCTCATCATTCTAATAAAATGCAAAGTTTACACAATTATTCTCATTTAATAACTGAACACAAAAAATAAAACTCTTGTTTTGTATTTGTACAGAATATATTGCTAGCTTACAGTCTAAATATGGATACATTCAATACAATACACAATATTTTACAGGAATTATATACAAATAAATTAAGATCTTTTAAAGAGAGCACACATGTAGTAAGTCAACCATTTTGTCCTGAAGTTTTATTTTGGCATACTCAAAATAATACATTTTTGAAAAGTAACTGGGTAACGTCTAGTAACATAGAAAATCCTGCAAGTTTCCGGAGTTACCCAACTTTAAATCTGAAAATAGTGAATACCGCAGATTCACTTAATACCCCTTGTGCATATTGCCATAATTTTGCTGCTTCAACACTCCCAGAAGGCGATTAATCTTTCCAAAAAACATTAGCAACACAAGATCCCGTTTTGAGACGTTTTTTCGGCATTTTCAACAATGGATCAAGGAAATTTTTAATTTTCCTTTGAGGACACCAAATCTCAATTAATTTCCATTCACCAACCATCAACATTCTAATTGTTCATCAATCACCTCTCCTTAAACTTCGTTCTGTTCCTTTTCATATCATTCAGAAATTTATCCCCCAGCCTAATTATTTTATCATCCAACATGTCTTCTTCGTTTGCAGCTTCATCGCTTTTTCGATACTGAGGATGAGCCACGTCTTTCCATGTCTTGGAATGTTCATCCCAATACCATCCATCGCGATGCTTCACCACAATCGGCCTATGGTGGTGATTTACATGAGAAACTGTGTTCTTCGGTTCTTCAGTCCTAACGCTGAAATAAAGGAAGGCGAAGGGTATCCACCAAGGAAATAGGGTGAGTATGCCTAGGAAGCCGATTTTGAAGAAGAGGACAATTGGGACGATATACAGCCAAGGGTTCATGAGTCGCTGCATCAGCCACCCTAAGCCTTGCATTAGAAATCCCAAGGCTCGAAAGATGGGTTTCAGGTTGGGTAGTTTGAATCCTCCAATTCCACCTCCGTCGCCTCCACTGCCACCTGAGCCTCCAGAGCCTCCACTGCTTACTCCATTGCTCCCTCCACCTGTATATGTGCTAACTCCTGAATCAGAAGCAACGCCACCAGTAGGGCCTGCATTTGCCAGCCCATCATCAACTATGGGGTCTTCTACAACATCATCAACTGCTTCCACCACGTCATCTTCAGCAGGAGCTGAAGCATCATAAGTACTAATGGCAGGATTCCGCGTATCCTGATTTTGATGGTAGTGAGTGTTTAACACGAGATTCAAGTCAGAACAACCTTGTCTTTGAAGAGGTGATAAGACAGCGCTGGATATATGAACTGTTGGACAGCCGCTTCCTGAAGGGTCTCTTGTGAGGTCTGTAGAGGGCAACATGTCCAAATTAAATGTACTGATAGGACTATCTGCCGCATTGGGAGCCTCGCTCGATGAAACTGATATAGACTCTAAGTCTTCTTCACTAGAGCCTGGCAAAATTGCGGGAACGCCCTGCAGAGGTTCTGAGGGCGAGTTGGAAAATATTTGAGGCTCGATATTTCCAACAGCTGGCTGTTCATCTAGGAAAATTGTTTCTACTGTAGATGAGCTTAAAACTTGCGAACCGGAGTCGCTGATGGAAAATGGAGGAGAGCTGGAGGTTATTTCAGGACGGGGGTTGGGATAGGGAACGCCCGCCTCATACCAATTCTGCTTCAAATCAGGCCCATTCGTCACGCCATCCTGCCATTTAGTGAGAATTTTTTTTATGGTTGGTTTGGGTTTTTTCTTGGAAGCAGCTGTTGTTGAAGATAATTTGAGATATTTTGGCGTCGACGCACCAGGCCTTTTGGTGGTTTGTTTCGTCAGCTTTATGGTGATAGGAGCGGAGGTGGATAGTTTCAATTTTAGCGCTGGGGGCTTCTTTTTCACGTTTTTCTTTGTAATTGGTCGTGATGTCGTCGTTGTGGTGGCAGGTTTAGTTTTACCATTTTGTTTCTTTTGTGTCTTTGAAACTTGATGTCCTTTGTTGTTCTGATGGGAAATTCGTATTTTCCTGCCTTCACCTACAAATGCTTCTTTGGACTGATCTGCTCGACTAGAATCGCTTAAAGTTAAGTCAACCACTCTTTCATTTAAACCTGTTGAGGTATTCAAAGCAGCTCCAATACCTCCTCTAAGGGAGGCATTGATATATTTACTAGCTACACTATTATTTAACGCTAAGTCTATATCTAACTTAGCTGGAGAATTGTTTAGGCTAGAATTTCTATGTAAATCTTCTACTAGGTACCTTGTGGAGGTTGTCTCTAAGGTCATTGACCACACTAATGATAAAGTCACTGTTAACACACCTAAAGTCCTTAGGCAGCACATTATCACCTGAAACAAAGATAAGGAAGATGAGAATTTATGGGTTCAAGAAATGTTATAATAATTAGTCCAACCAGGCTGATTGAATGCATACATTTAATAATTACAAGTGATTAGGAAGCGATTTCAAGTAACTGTATCTGAGGCTGAAAGGAAGAGAATGATTTCGGATTGGTGAGAATCAGGACATAACCGTCTTTAGCACATTCTCTGCTTATACAATTATTTGCAGATTTATTTCAGCTTTTTGGGGAACGTTTCATTGGGGGGATTTTAGAAGAATTTGCAAATTTTCCACTTATAATAATTTCATTTTTAGCACCAGTTTATCGTAATGTGTGGCTGTAAAAGAAAGTTTTTCTGTTTGTTAGTTGAAAATCATTTAAAATTTCATTCTTTCATTTTAACTGTATGTTTGTTAATATTGAGAAGAAGAAGCAAGGCAAAATATAATGAGAATTACAGAACGAAATTTAAAATAAAAAAAAACAGGAATATTTCCCATTATGCCGAAGAGAAAAAAGAAAAGATAATAAAATATTATAAAAAAAAGGTTATTTTATAATAGCTATTTACTTAGTTATTGCGCAAAATACACTTTTCCAGACGACACAGCAATGTAGCGCAAAACAGAAACTTCCAAAAATATTAAATACAACAGTACAGTAAAACATGTTTTTCATTAAAAAGATTGAAAAAATGCAACAAAATACCATAATATAATTAAAACACAAGTTTGCTTAAATGCTGAATCCAAACAGCCTTAGAGAATATGTGTTTTGGTCGTTTTCTCTTAGGTGCAAAACTGTGCGATGCAAAATTTTTAGAGTAATTAATAGCAAGCAAAAATCTAGTTTTTGTCAAACAAAAAAATCATTCCAAATAGAATTTGTTAATTTTTGAAAAAAAAAACAGCAGAACTAGTTAAAGTAAACACCTAATTCCTGCTCAGAAACTCGTGCGGTAAATAGTTCCTTTCCGCACGCAATTGTAAAAAAAAGTCGCATAATAGAATTTGAGCTACGTTCTGTTTCAATTGAATTGATTTCTACCCACTTAACCATCGCTTAAATATTATTCATAATATGTACTGTAACCAAACGGATTGTAATAAATATATGGAGGCAGGTCATCAATCGAGCAATTAAATTTTTATGGTTGGCAGAAATCGAACCATACGGTATGTTCTGGGACTTGGGTACCGTTACTGGAATTACTAAAAAATGCTACGATGAATGATAAATGTGTTTTTCCAATACAGCGTTGTTGATCAATATTCCTGCTAGCAATTGAGTATTTGAAAAAAAATCTAAGATCGAATTAATTATTTTCACATTCTAAGTGAATGAAGGTGCAGCATTGAAGTTATTGACTCGGTTAACCTTTGGCCTAGTAATGGGTCAATACCAATCCCTTACTTAGTGTAATTATACAAATTTACAGCTATAGAAGAACACTTCTTGACGCGATACCATCAAGTACCGTTGAACATTTGAAATGTTGCCATTAGAAAAAGCTGACACTAAAAAAATGCTCAAGACTGTTACATGTGGGCTGGTTGAAACTCATCGTGGATGCCTAATCAATAAAGCAGTGGAATAATTACGGAAGACACCTGAATGAATGTTGAAGAATAATTATCTAAAGAATAAAAAGAAGTCTGGAAAATTATTGTTTTTCAATTCGTAACCCATTTTTTTGGTGCACTAATTGCAAATTGCTTTTTTAGACCTTGAGTAATTGAAGAAAACAGTAATACACAAAAGCTAATTGCCATGAATAGCACTTAGGACAGGTTATTTAAGAATTATCTCATAATCAGACTTGTGGGACCTACATAGAGCATAATAGGTACACGATAATGATGAGAACACATTATAGAGAGTGTAATAAAAAAGTTAATGAGTAAAACATTTGCTTCAGTAACTTTTCTAAAGGCAATAAATCCAAATAAGAAAAGTTCCCAGGTTAATCATATTAACATTAGGTGTTCATTATCTCTCTATAGAATATTTCTCATGTTTTTATATTATAACGTTTTATCAGTAAAAGCGGCAAGTTTACAGCAACTGCATACATTTGTTTAGTCGGAAGAAAAAACAATGTGCACAGTTAAAATAAGGCCAATTGCTTCATTTAAAAATTCATGAACAAAGACATTCAGATGGGCAATAATTCCTAGACAAAATAAATTCATAACTAAAGTGATGCAGATGAAAAGGTTAAGAAGTTGAACGAAGTAAACGATCATAAAATACAAAGAACCGTAGCGAAAAATAAAATGTTGAATTTTTCAAAAAGTACCATGAAATTCTGCTTCATTTACGCATTTGATGATTAGCAATTAGGAAATTAGTAAATAGAGATGTATTTTTATATAAAAGGCTTCAAATGTCGGTTTTCAAAACTTTCGTTATTTACGTTTCAAAACTCGCGTTAAAACAGACATTTTTTTTTTGAAATTACAACTTAACAGTAAAAAAATATTGGAATATTTGCTAACTAGAAAAGAACCTCGACCTGACGTTTCGCAAGAACGAGTGGCTTGCATCTTCAGACATGGTCTGCAGCAAAGCGTTCCACTTTTTGTGATTACAGTTAATTATCAATTACTTACTAATTTCAATTAAATTCGACGAAAACATGCTTGTTTTTTGTCAGATAAAATACTGGAAATTCTAAAAAAGGAAAGAGAATAGAAGATGATTTTCCAAATCAGTTTCAATATAAAACAATTAAAAGCGTTTGTACATGGGGCGATTTGAAAGTATTAAAAAAATGAACAAAGCGCAATTTTATGAAATTAGCGTGTTTTTCTTAACAGCAATCAATAAACAAATCTCGTCAAAGAAACTGAATTTTCTCACTTTGCAAGACTGATTAGAGTATCCTGAGATTATTCAATAGGCAAATGTGAATGTGTGAAAGGGAAATTAATGGGCATTGTATTGAGCTGAAGGCATGTGTGATAAGCAAAGACATTCACAAAATAAATAGGAAAATATGTTCCACAGTTAAAATACCAAGAGACAGTAAGCTAGCGCCAAGTACACTAAACTTATAAAAGAAAGGAAAACAACATGCATCCACGCATTTGGAAAACTGAGTCTTATAGTTAAAAGCCCTGACATCCCTATAAACCTTAAGCGAAAGGTCTTTAACACCTGCAACCTGCCTGTCGCAACATATAATCTTGAGGCAAAGGCTTTAACCAAGAAGTACACCAATAACCTTTGGACAATGCAAAGGGCCATGGAGCGCGCAATGCTTGGCGTTAGCTGACGAGATGAAATCGGTAACGAAGAAATAAGAAGACGAACGAAGGTAATGGACATATACAGCGAATCGCTGAGCTTAAGTGGCACTGTGTTGGGCAAGTTGCCAGACTAAGTGTGGACAGATGGGTATCAAGGCTGCTACACTGGAGACCACGGCAAACAAGGAGGAGTATCGGCAGGCCACAGCAGGGTTGGTTGGGTGATGTTAAAAGAATGGCAGGAGGAAGATGCTACTATACAGAGAAGGACAGACAGCATGGAAACAAATGAAAGAGACCTTTGTTCAGGAGTGGACAGATAATGGCTGACAAAGAAGAAGAAGAAGTATTGAGTGACTGTAAAAGTTGCAGCAATTTTCCAGAAAAACTAATTTAATGCAGGTTTTTCAATTAACAAAATAATGACCGGAGCAATAAAATTTAAGCTCTGCAAGGACAGTTACCATTTCCTTGTAAAAATGGGGTATACCATAAAACGCGCTCATTTCCTTTAGTTTGATCACGTAATTTTCAACAGTGGTAAATATTTATTTTCTTTATCTTTAGCGGCATTAGTATGCAATGGCCAACTGCTATTGTCCTAAAGTCTGGAGTTTAGTGCAAAAATTTTCCTATCTGCAAAAAGTCAACTGCTGGGAATAGAATGTACAAAGATGGCTCATAACCATGACCATGGCCTCAGTATTTTTCGTGACACACATATTCTGACCATGACTCAGTCGACTTGTACAAGGAAATTGGATTAAGTGGCTTAGCCTGATTGCTTTCTCGGGTGAATGGCCAAAAAAGCAAAACAAACTGCTATCCATGTAGAATGCATAGGAAAACGTTGATAATCGTATTGCAAAAAATTGCAAAAATTTAAGATGCAAATTAACAAAGAAAGAATGCACGAGATCCTCATTTTAAACCCGAAGATGCTTCAGAAATCTTCCTTTTTTGGGGGGGAAGACAATGTCCATATTTGTGATGAAATAAACCTTCCTACATCAAAGCTTGGTAGGCAATTGCTTACATTTTTTCTATTGACAAAGTTCAATAACCAAGCACAAAGCTATTAATACTTCTTAATGTTGGTGAACTAAGCTTCCAAATTTGTATAATTTGTTTTAAAATTATCATACAATCGCAAATGTACATAGAGAAGCCGCGGTTGGAATTGGCGACTAAAAGAAGGTGCATTATTCAAAATACACATTTTTTATTAATAATTCCACTTGCTTTCCAAATTTAAATATAAATAACCTGCACGGCAGATTCTCTAAAAAAAATTGAGACATTTTTTTACATGTCCAAATGTGGCAAAAGTGGACAAAAATATTTAGAAAATCATTGAAAAACTTGGTAAACCTTCAGATAAAGAAGCATTCTAGCTCACCCTTGAAAACCCCATTAAAGTACGTTTGGAAAACTGGCAACTTACTGATTCGTACGCAATTTGGTCCTGAAGATTTTCGGCCACTAGTCGCGCACCTCACTGTATTCCGGCACTGAAGAACTAATGGATTCAGCACTGCTGGAAGGCCCCTGCTGCAGGTTAAAGCTCTCGGCATAGCGGTACCCATATCAGCTGACGACACCTGGAACCCAAAGACGTTTTGCTTGCAGATACGCACTCGAAGCTGTTTTCAGTTGGAACTGATGGCAAAAGCAAATATTGGCACTTGGCAATTTTCATCAATTTGCAAATACTTCACAAGGTTCTATGGGTTTTGCTGCTGAATTTATATTATGTGGGCATTTTATTCACTGGAACCAAATGGAAGGTTCTTGCGGACAAAGTTCCATCAACGTGTGAAAAAAAGTCGAAAACCCGTGAGGAACTTTTAAATAATGAAATTCATTTTTTCCAGTCTGCTGTTGCTTTTTTGCTGATTGAGACTAAATCATGTAACTGTGAACAAAATATATATGATTTTTTCAACCATCTGAATTACTATGGGCGACAAATGGGGTAGAAAAGTATTGAAGAAGATACTGGAATACAAACTCAGAGACTTCGATACAATTCACATTGCTCTTGGCGGCGAAGTACTAACTATCCTCTCACCAATAGAAAAATAAAGTTCAAACGACGCTTATGTAACTTGAGGCCCAATGAAGATTGGCGTGATTGTTGCTTTGTTGATTGAACTTTTTCGGTCTAAATCCTTAATTAGCTTTTTTGTTTGTTAATTAGTTATTGGCACTTGATAGAATGGATGAATTTCTCCTTATTAAATGTGGGTTAACGATCTTTCACTAATTCTGGTTCAATCTATCTTTTATAAAATCAAATCATAATAACATAGCCGACAATGCAAGCTATAAGAAGGTCCTTTCTCTGAAATAATGTAAACTGGTTTTCTATCATGTTTAGATCGGATTCTGCAGAGTTTATGGTGTTAATTCGCTTAATTCTTCATCTAATACTAAGATCATTAAATGAGAAAGAAATTTGGAAACAAAGACCAAATAGAAACATAATTTTTTTAAAGCAAAATAGCATTAAACAATCACTATTTTATTCCTGACTTGGCAGGTTCTCTGGTGAATGAGCTCATAAAATCGATGCAAAATGTTGGTAACAAGTTCCGGCCATCAAGAGAAAGTGGAACAGACATGGATTTAAACAATCCTCTGATTAATAACACTTTGCCAAAAAAACGGTCAATTCTTGTTTGGTTAGAAGAGTGAAACTAAGTCAATACGAATGGAAAGAAAGCCCAGAAGAAGCCCGATACAAGTGTTTTACTAGAGTACATTTTGGTAAAAGCTTCAAATTACGTAACACAAAGTATTTTCTAAAACTCCGATATTTATTTGGTTGTTTAAAGCTTTGTCTAGAAAAGCGATTTTTTCGAAAAACTACGGCTAATTTTGTCGCTGGTTTTAACAATTCTAGAAAGTCTGCATTAATTGCTTACTTTCTAAAAGGTTTATTTTGAAATTATTATCTTTAAGAAAATGGTTTTTTTAATGCGAATTATAGTAGTAGTAAACATCTTTATTTCTAAAAAAGGCTATCGACCTATCGGTCCTTCTGCCATTGTTTTTGCGAATTATAATTAAGCGAAAAGCTGTAAATTGTATTAGCTTTTTTCTAATCAAACATTGTTAAAACTGTCTTTTTAAACAACAGTATTCTTTTATCCAACGTTCACAATACCATTTGAACCTGATATAATTGAATATAAAACATACTTACTTACTCTAAAATGTTCCTCCCTCTTGTATCTTAATGAAAAAACCTACATACTGTATAGCATACTATAGCATATACAATATAGCAAAAAAAGCTCGTCAAGCTACCAATTTTAAATTTTTTTAAAGTTCCGTTTAACGCTGGTTATTACTTTAATAAAATGCCTAAAATGGCTTTGTCATTTGTGTCGCATGTAGGACTAAAACCGTTAATTAATGGAGCTTATCTAACGATCAGATGGCGGTAAACAACTAAACCATAAATTTAGCATCCAACTAGGGATATGTATGCTCTTGAGATTTTTCAGCTGCTTGCCTCCATCGGTCTGTTTCACATTGCTAATCTCACTTGGCTCGAATTTTCTAAATTCCTCTATACCGTATTTAAACTATCATTTAAAAAAATATATGGCTCGTAAGTCGTTTGTGGATATCAAATAGTCATATAGTAAATTAATAATTTTAAGATGCAATAAATCAATAGAGTTTTATCGGAACAGAATTTATAGTTATATTTATATTATGTAAAAAAAATAACCGTTTAAGACAGTTATGTATTATAATGAAACGAAAACTCATTAAATAAAGCTGAATAAAATATTCACACCATATGCTTGAAATAGGACAAACAGCAGTAATAACGGTCGATCGTAGATGGACGCAAACCTGATTTACTTTCCCAGAAAACTACATGTTTGGGTTTTTTCGAAGAGAAATTTTCCGTTTCTGCCTCCGCTGGTATCAATGGATTGAAGAAAAAGTGATATTTCAAGTTAAAGGCCATCATTTAAAATATGAAACATTGTTTAAGCAGGCACTTATTTGGTTAATCTAAAAAAGTATGTCTTAGCTTTCAATTTCTTCTTCCAAAGTCTATTAGGACTCCTTTAACCCATTTTAAGTTAAGTTGAGCTTTGGCTTTTATTTTAGATTGTATTATTGAGTACGTATAACCGACAAAGTGCGCTAAAAAGCGAATATTCAGTGTTATAAAATCTGAAAAGTTACGATTTCTGCTAAAAATTGTGTATCAGTAATCTCTTTCTGTTGTTCTATTGTTTTTTCTTGTTGTTCCTTTTTTCACTTAACATTAACATTTTTGCGCAAAAAGTTCCTGCAATTATACTTAATAATTTAAAAGAAATGCAGAAAACCTTATAGTTTAATATCCTATTTTTCGAACCGTATAAAAAATATGTGATGAACTTCAACATTGAAAAATGATTGTGATTAAACCAATTTTTGGAAATTGGATGCGAAAATATATTAAATAAATGCACGAAAGTCAAATTTAGGCAAATCAAGCAAAGGAATTCTGGGCTTTGTTTCTTCTTAAGAGACACAATTGGAATATGAACAACAAATTGGAAAATGAGCTAAAAATAAGGAACTACAACAAAATATTTTTAAATTGGATGTTAGTGAAAAAGCAACACAACTAGACTTTCTTGCCGGACTAACATAGCAAAAGTGAAAGATTCTTCAATCCGAAAGCAGGAATTAAAGAAAATTGAGGAAAATCGAAAGAAGTAAAATCCGAATATGGAGCAAATTACGGCGGAAAAAAAGCTTTTACGACGCATGACATCGAATTTAATATTACTGGTGAAAAATCTTAGAACGAACATGCGAAGTAATAGGAAAAAAACATAAAGCTTGCAAAACATTTTAAAGTGTTACTTATAGTTAGCATCAGATGAGTTTCTGGATTTTTTAGTAATTTTGTTTCTTTTTTAAAAGTAGGTAGATAATATGTAATATCTTTTTGATAGATTTTGAAAAATTCCCGAAATTTGACGCTGATTTCATCAGATAAAAATGTGTCCATCTCTATTGCTATATTTTACACTATAAAAATGAAAGTCTTGTCATCCAAGTGCGATTTGGATTTGTGAGGATATTTTGAATGTTCTTTACGGTTTTGAGTTAGAGAGGAGAGTGCGACTGTTCTAAACCTCGTTTCTTAAACGGGTTTGAACGAGTATAAAACACTAAAAATATTTTTTAAATCCCCATTTATCTCGATAATGCATTTTTGCACTTGAATCGTCCATAATTGTTGTTGTTACGTAAAAACTTGAATTTTAAAACCATAATTTGCCATTTTTGAACCAATAGCACAATAGACGAAATCCAAATTAGGAAACTGATCTTAATTTTGCCACTTTCACTTCCTCCTTCGTATACATTTATTACAGTATTTGAGCTTCAGCTTTATGCAAAGTGTTCCTAAAGTGAAGGGCCGAGTGAAAGACAGTTAACAAAAACAGGAACATGCTAATTTCAGTTGATCTTCAATACATCATGGATAAAATATTGCAATAAATAAACTTTTAAAATATGTACCTCATTCCCAGATAGATCGACTAATTCGCTCCCTAATCCAAAGATAAGTCCACTGCTCCCGTTCTTCGAAGGAAAGTTCTTTTGCTTGTGGTAATATTGCTGTAACTAAACCAAAACAGGCACTTCTTGCGCCCAGGCGCCCTCATCCATTTAAATCCGAATTTTCGGCTAAATTGCCGCAATTTGGATGTCAGCAATTCCTTTGTTGTCACATATCACTTCACAAAAAAAATTGCCAAAAACCACTGACTAATCACGGTCACGGCCATCCTCAACTGCCTTTAATTATCCGAGACGCAGACGAAGAGCGATGAAAGTCGCGTGTGTTTTGTTAAAAGTTTATGGTATGATTAAAAACAAGAAAAGAGATCTGCCAAGCCGGTATTTGGGCGTCGATTCTTCAACCGGCTGTTGAATGTTAAAGTGTGCCTGAGAATGGCCAAGGAATGGAAAGTGACCCATAGATAGTGGTCACAGTCTGATGAAATGGCTTGTGTTGGAAGCGAAGATTTACCATTCTTGGTTTGGAGCGAATCGTGCTCATTTCTCTCTCAGAGCTGCCCAAGATAAGTGGAGAGCGCTTATAGTTCAGCCACCAGACGTTAAGGCACTAAAGAAGAAATGTGGGGTTTTCCGGGTTTTTCAAAGGTTCCTGATTTCTTCCATTTCCATCAGCAAAGTAAAAAGACCCGCCAAATGTTTGCAGATTGTAATACTTGCCCAAAAAATCCAAAAGAAAATTATTGAGTTCACTGAATTGTCCTCAATCCGGTTGCATGTCTGGACTATATAATATCAGAGAGTGGGTTTTTTGATCAACACAGAAACGTTAATTGCCAGCGGCAAGGATACATGTATTCATTTAATATAAGATGAAGAAAGTTTTCGGTAACCGGATATAAAATTGGCAAATTTAAATCAGTTTTCCTGAGTTTTCAACGCCAGTTTAGTCATTGTTTGGTTGTTGGAAAGTAAAACTTTGCGCAATCCATTTAGGAAGATTAACGTCCAGAGCAAACAAATCCCCATAATTTCGTTATGGAATTGTTATAGAATGTCCATATCGCGGCTGTACAAACTGACCCACACCCATCGATGACCGACTTTTTAAAAATCGTCACTGATAGGACGATATTTACATTATTATTAGCAATCGGGCTGCGTTACTGTGCTTCATAAGTCTTCCAGCACTTTCACGTTTTTAATTTATACACTGAACGTTTACGTGTGGAATTAAACGGATTTGTGTCCGAACGGGCAACTTACCAGTCGAGATGCGTGTTTAATTGCATTTTATAGCGCAAGTATTTGAGAGAAACTACGGTATTTAGTACAATACGCTCGTTTTCATAGTTTAACGTATTTATTTAAAACTCGCCAATTGGTAACATGAAAGACATTTTGAAAACATACGTAATTTGTCTTGCTTATTAGTAAGTATCAATTCTACGTTGCAAACAAATCGGGAACTAAAGACTCGTGAATGAGATACTGCAATATTTACAATAAGGATCTTAACTGTATTATTTCGTTACTGCCAATGGACGCTTGGGAGAAGAAAATGCCAAGAGATTCTGATTAATTCACATCATCAATTAGATAGCATTGGGATCGAATATTTTAAATGTTTAAAACAATAGCAGTGAAATGAAACCAAAAGCCGATGGAAAAGTTGCAAAAACTGCACTTGTGAAAGGCGTTGGGAACTTGAAACGTAATGGTTTTTGATCAAAAATGTGAAAACTTTTCTGCAATTACTTTGAATTAAATGAATCTTCAATGGTGCTAGCGTAATATTTTGTACAAATTTCTGCCTCCATGGGTTAAAACCATCAAGAACGCCACCAAAAAAACCTGCTTCTTTAGGCCGTTTTGTATGCTATTTTCCATTACTAACAAGTGCAGTTTAAACAAAACATTTGGCATTTTCTCACTCAGTCAAAGGCATATAAAGTACTATTCTAGAAATATACATTGTGCGAAAGAACGGCCAACTGTTGAGGCCAATGTTAAAGCTATGACTCGGCGGTCAGATGGTCCAGATTTGAACCTTTTCGGCGATGATGCACCAGCTGGCATGTTGGTAAGTCGAAGAAACCACATGCAGATCGTCTACGTATTTCTCAATCAGCTTCTCGAGCTCACCTTGCCGGAACACGTGGTAATATCTTTGATGCAAAACAATCATCAGTGACAATAACACGAATGCTTACCAAAGGTGAGTTTACCTATGATAAGTAATTTCTCCTCCAATCTCATCGGCAGGCCAAGAATCGGCTGAGATATCACTCAATCCAGAAGCATCTCTTCGTCTCAAATGCCCAGGCGACAAAGTGTCCATATGGTCGAATTTTCCTTTGCCTTTGGATTCTGTTGAGGTCAATGAGGCGGTGCTTCCTCCATTGCTGCAACCATCTCTAGACTCTCCCGTGAGATCTGTTACTGATGAGGCAACGGACTGGCCTCCGAAGTTGATTGAGGTTGCTCCGCTTGATAGGAGGGAGTTACTACTGCTACCTGGAAAATTATAGGAAATGCAGGTTTTAGTGGGAAAGATCCGAAGTGAACTTGGTTTTAAAGGGAAAGAGCTAGATAATTATTTAGTATAGGTTCAGTTGGTTATGAGTACAGTTAAAAAATAAATGGAAATTTTTACAAAGAGAACGACGAATGTTTAAGAGCGAATGCGAAATACGAAAGAACGATTTGAAAATTGGTTTAAAGTTTTGTGAAAAACTGTGAGTTTTAAAGAGTTTTAAAGAAATGTAAAAACGTATTTAGCGAAGACAGTCGCTGAACAACAAAAGAAGCCAAAATTGGAGCTAATAATTATTAAAATTCAAACGAACAGATCTGAGAGAATCTAAATGCAAAAAGTGCAAATGGACGCTTAGTTATGAGTACAGTTGAAAAGACATGGAAAAAGTTATTCAAAAAACCACAATTTTGGAACGAACAATGTTTAGTAAGAAGTAAATTCGAAAGATGAAAGAACACTATAAAATTTGTTTCAAAGTTTTGATGCAAAAACGCATTCTCCGGAAAAATCGCTGAATAACTAAAGAAGGAAACAGCAAATACCTTTGAGAAACGGAAATTCAAAATGTGCAAATGTATTTTTTTGCTAGATGGAAAATTTACCAGAAGGAAACAGACAAAATAACTATTGAAGCAATCAAAAAACCTATAATGAAACAAGCAAAAGACGACGACAATAATTGATGATAAAGAACGATGTAATTTTTGAAAGAAAGGCCACACTCAGTCCCAGATGGTGATGGAAACAGTCAGAAGAAAAAGTGACAAATAAGAATTAGAAATTATAAATCACAAGAAGAGGCAAGCAAAAAGTGTTACTAAAATTTGAAAGAAAGCAAAATTAAACAACAACGGCTAGCTTTGAACTAAATAAGACGAAGCAAAGAAAATGTCAACGACAATTTTGCTACTTAAACATAAGGAATTTAATCTAAAACTCAAAAACCATATAATATTACATTTTACCTTTATCACTAGAATCAAACGATTCTGAAGAACTGCCATTGCCAATAAGCGGCCGATTCTCTTCAAGCTTACCATCAGCTCCATTAAATTGGTCCACTTCGGCACAATACAAACCACCATTTTCCACTCGTTTTCCGCAATAGTCTTCGTCGAATTTCGCGTCATTGTTCACATTTACACCGGAACCGTTACACCTAATCGATTTACTAAAACTATTTAAAACTGGATTCACACTATTATTTACACAAGGCAACGCTTTGTGGTTTTGGCTGAGGGGTTTGGTCGCATTACACATTGAAACGTGGTTATTGGTCCGATCTGATGTTCGAGCTTCAATCACGCAACGACACTTTTCCAATGATTTGCATTTGATGCAACTTTTCTTCACTTGTGGATGGTTATATTGCGATAGCCGAGTAAGGTACTCGTTTTGCGCCTTAATCTCCTCGCTGAGGATTGAGAGATCGTGCAGTTCTTCGCTGAGGCGATGGATGTAAGGATCGTCAATGTTATCCATCTGGAAGATAGTGAAATGAATGAGGCAAATATCATCAGGAACAGTAAAGAACTTTAATAGCAGAGTAACCACATATTTAAAAGCAGAAGATTTCAAACTACCGTCAGTTGATATTCATCCAGTTCCTTCATCAGCTTCTCGCTAAGTTTATCCGCAAAAGCTGTTAAGTGCTTATGACATTCCTCATTCCAGGTATTGCTGGATCGACGAGACTCTCCGTTATTCAAGCCTTCTTCTTCTTCGTCCAACAAAGGGGTTGTATCCGACGAGGAGAATCTGGAAATGGAAATGTTCATATTGAATCAGGAACTAGTTAGAGCCTAAAACATTACCGTCTATGCAAAATGGAAAAAACATCGACTTTCGGCAACGTCTTTTTCGGGTGAGAGCTGATTACTTTTTCCACTGCTTCATCCAGGCTGCTGGCAACATTTGCTGCCGCTTCCAATAAACTCATCGAATTGCCTGCAAATGAAACGAGTTAAGCTTCATTAGCACCTTAAAGCCTCTTCAGGTCCTTACCAGTTCTATTAATATCTGGAAAATTAAATTTGTCGCACTTTGCTGAAACACCCCCCGATCTCTTAATGCTGTTGACACTCCCTACAGAATCGGGCGAAGACACGCAACTGTTATCACTGTCATCATCCTCTTCCGGATTGAAAATCTCCAGCTTCAGCAGTTGAGGAATGGGTTTGGCTAAACTCTGCTCCTAAAATATCAAACAGTTACCAACACAGCTCCTCCAAGCCAGGCTCGTTAACCTTTTTATCGGGGTCGGATATCTTCCGCACAATCGGACAATGGCTTTTGGACTTGCTTCCGAATCCAGGCTTTTGTGCCAACATTTCCCTGATTTTCTTCAGTTTTTCCGTTCTGGACACCTCAGCATCTGGAGGCGATTTAACTGGGTTTATTATGTTGGTAGTTGGCACTGCTTCCGTTAACACCGAGCTTTGATTGCTCGGTTGGGGAGGAAATGGGAAACATTCTATAAAATAGGTTTTGATATTCAGATGTTTTAGAATGATTGAGCAAATACCTTTTAAACTTGGGGAGTTAAGAGTGGTTCTCCGGAATTGAGGAATGGGTTGTACGGAGTACTTTTGAGCCAGAAGTTGGGTGTTTTGTCGCTTTGCAGGTTGAACTGGCAAAAGTTTTGGGGCTGGCGCTCTTAGCCTGACATTGGTCAGCAATTTATCGTCCACCGGAAAGAACTCAGTCAAAGTCGAAAGCAGCTCAGTGGATGGCTGAAACAGTATCAGGAATCAGTGAAGAAACTTAGAAAATTCCTGTAACTTACCTTGGGTGAGCTGAGTTGTTTGGTCAAGGGATGAATCCCATTGGGCAATTGTTTCACCCTTGGGCTTGTTGGGCAACTTGACTGCTTAATTCTGGGGGATTGGGGGGCGGATTGGCAGCTCCCTCTTAGTAAAGGGGAGGTGGGACCTGCGGATAAACTAGCTCCTCCTATCGGAGACATCGGGTCTGATTTAGGGACGAAAATTACTGAAGCAAATGAATCTTCTGAGTCCACGCTGGTATCCGACTGAAGGCTGCTGTCTTTGGAGGAATCAGAGCCATCTTCCTTTGAATGTCGCCTGCAAGCTAATATGTAATGAAAAGGGTGTGATCAGGATGACAATCGGTACCTTTCCCCCGATTTTTCACTAGGTTCTTTATCAGCTGGGTGGCAGTTTTGCGCGTTTTTGTAGGATTCGTTGTCTCTTGTCGTGGGCGACTTCAGTTCGGCTCCTTTCCAAGTTTGGAAGATTTTTACAAAACCTGCATCAACCGTTACAATTAGTATAAAATTTAGACAAAACCCAGCAAATTGTACCATTTTTTAAAGACGCGCTGGCCACTTTTTCCATAGTAGTGGAATTCTTGATTCGATTAGTCAGTCCGTCTTTAAGCATTTGGAAACTTTTCGTAGACGCGACCGCGAAAAATGACTCCCGCAAAGACTCAAAAGTATGCGCTCGCTTATAAATCAGGTCCTCGTTCAAGGAAGTTTGTTTCTGGATATTTTGTTTAAGTCTTTCTTTCTCTCTCAATCTATCAGTTGATAGAATTTCTTCGTTTAAGGAGCGCTGCTTTAACACGCCGCCTCTTTCATGCCTGCAAAAATTACTTTAGTTTGTTTTAATAAATTGCGGATTATTATCAAAGTTGAGAAAAATGCAATAAACATTTAAGAACTATAAAAAAACTAATCTTTATGGCGTTTATAAAGTTTTTTTGAAGATTAAAGGAATCTTCAATGTTTAACTAACCTGGTGAGTCCCGATTTAAAATCAGGCATCGCCCTAACCAGGTCCTTCATATCAGTCGGTTGATCCAATGCTTCGTCTGCATCTTCTTCACAAAGCGACTTCTTCTGCTTCACCAGTTTCGGCTTTTTTAACGAATTTGCCGACGCGGGTGTTGCGGGGTTTTCTACAGCACCTTTTATTGAATCATCCACATGGATTTTGCTTAATCTACACCTGAAAGCGTTTCAAATTGGATACCATGCCGTTTCCCGACTTGCTAGCAATTTGCAAAAATCGCCCCCAACAGGAATGGTAAGTCGCGCACCTGTTATTATTTGTTTCGTTTAACATCCCAATATTATTCATGCTTTTCGATTTGAAAGCATCAATATCGGCGCTCATTTGAGACACTGGGCAAGTTTGACGTCGAGGAATTTGTTTCGGCTCTTCGTCGTCTATTCTAAGTAGTTCTATTGGCTGATCTTCTACGTTATCACAGCCTGAGCAGTCACAGTATTCGCATCCATCCGGATCATATCTGAAATTTCACCGAGTTTTGCAAATTCAGCGTTGCTGATTGTTGAGGGCAAAGTACCTTTTCTGAAGCGGTTGCTGCTTGTGCATACAAGCAATCCAGTTATCCAAAAACCAGGAATTAGTCACCACTCGCCTACTGCCGCCTGCGATTTTCTGCAATGCTCTACGCACGAAACCGTAGCAAGTTTCACTTGGCGATGACAAAGTGGAACTTCCTGAAGAAGTTTTCCGGTAGGCTTCGAGTGGGCGTTGTTTGCGTTGGTTGGAATTTCTTGATTTTCTTTTAAACGTGTTTCTAAACCTGCAATTTTATTGCCGAGTTAACTCTGGTGTAAATTGCGTTGCCAACATTTGAAAATGTTCAGCTGAAATTAATAATTCAAGTGCAATTTGAGGCACTGACCTAAATGATTTATTAGAATCGCTGTCCGACTGAGTATATGAGTGATAAGGGTTCTGAATATCATCCGCCGAGTTTAGGCCCGTAGTAATTCCGCAATTGGCCTTAAATCGAGGTCTGCGCCATGGCACCAGCACATCTTGGGACTCAAACTTCCTAAAAAAAAACCGTTTCCTCTCCATTTCAAATTGAAAAATCCTCGAATTACCGATGATCTTGTTCCATCGCCCAGACAGTTATAATCATTCGGCCTCCTACTCGAAGAACTCGTGCCATTTCCCTCAAAGAACTCACTCGTCTATCGGTCGTTGCAAAGTGATGTATTACTGATAATGATAGAACCGTATCGAAGCAGTTATCTTTAAATGGCAGTGCCAAATTGTCTAATCTAATTACCTGAAATAAACGACAAAATTTATAGTGCTCAATACTAAAGACTTGTGTGTTGTAAGGTACAGGATAGAATGTCAATTATCTCGGGAATTCTAAACAGCCATAGAACAATCAGAGCCGTAAAATTATGTTGATGGACAGGATGGTCCAAATCACCTGTTTGCTGACTAAATAGAGGAAAATCGACTTAGAGGAAAGTCATACAGCTGAGATCAGGGTGTTTTTTGCTTGAACTCTTTTACTAGAACGTTTAATAGTAAATTCAACACCATCCTATTGAAGACATAACAAACATCTTTGTGTGATTTTTAGTGCACCAAAGATACGAACTGTATCTACTTAATATTCCAGAAGAATTGACGTTTTTTTACCTTAAAACTACATAAAAAATGTGTTTACAGAATGCAAATATTCCGCCAAATAAAAAAGTTTTGGGCAATTTACGAAATAAGCGAAAGTTGAGAAGCGCCCTATATCTTAATGGGGCGTGAAGATTTTCCCAAGGGGTTTGCTCGCACCATTAACCGTTTCACGAAAATCGATCCATGACATGTACGTTGATTTTGCTCTATCTATCCAGGAAACAGGTTTGGCCCACCCTGTACAATTTCCTGCTTGAATTTGCGACACTCTGTATAAAATGAAGTTAATTCAAATCAAACTACATGACGACATTTAAAACACAATTTTTATTTAAAAAATGTGTATCAAACGCCATAAACAATTTTTTCATATTTTAATAAAGTATGACACACATTCGTCTATAACTGCCAGTAAAACAGCCTTCTGCGGATAATCCATGTAAAATGCCAAATCCATGAATGAAGGCAGTCTCTTTGGACAACTAATTAGCCTAGTTTGGCTTAATGTTTTAATAAAGTTTCCGGCAAATCCAATTATTAGCGGCACTTGCCATCAAACGTGTGTGATATTGTGTGAACAATTTTCCTTTTCGAAGGGTAAACGCTTGAGAGCATCTTTACACGCTCTTTGCATATCGTTTTACTTGTAAACAATCATTAAAGCAGACGAATGTGTTGACTGAAATTCTTTGTGTTTGCCTTGCCCCATTTTCCGATGGTCAAAAGGGGTAAATATCAACTGCAGGGGTTGTTTTGTTTGCCCGGAGTCTGCATCGTTTCATATTCATTGGAATGGAACAACATTCGCTTGTAATTGATGAATTTTAAATGGACATGGGCAAGAACAGCATGCATGCTTGATTGTTTCGAAGTCTACAGCATGGTACTTACTTCGTTTTGTTTTTGCCTAGCTAAATCGCTCAGTCTATTTGATTTCTCCCCTCCTAAATTATAAATTGACTTATTAACTTTTAAGTATTTTCCATTGCCACAGCCTGGAAAACAAAACGTCTGGTCATCATCAGGATGACTGCGAAACTACACCGATCCTTACCTACGTCACAGATTAAAGCTCCAGGTTCCAGTTTTTCCAGGAATTCCTGGACCTTCGGCCAAGGCTTGCTACGGGGATTGTCGTAGTACTGTTCGTAGACCTCATGGACATACGTCTGTTCTAAGGCGAAGCTTCGAGACACGCGCTCACTTGCAGCCATCTCCGACGTTTGGCTGCAGCGCTAATTAACTAAAAGAGGCAGTTTAATTAAAATATAAACCGTCCCTGAGTAAATCTTGCAGCTGGTAAATGCGTAGTATGGCACAATAATGACGAGTGTTGAATAGAGGAAACTGGGCACATCAGGCGAGACTCAAGGCTTGATGGAGATGAGCCTCGCCTGTTACTGTTTTATTCTCTCAGCTGAAAAAGTATTTTTTCGATGTTGTTGAAAACCAATGATGGAATTGAATGGTTTATTCGGACTTTCATTGTCTTGCCAAGATCTTTTTGATCACAACGTTTCGATGACTGTTTTCTACAAAAGTTAAACTGTAATTTCAATGCAGTTTTTCCAAAATAGATCTGAATTGAATGCGGGACATTTGAATAACCCTGTAGAATAATAACGCGAATCCAGCTAGTTCATCGAACTGGGTGATCGATTCAAAAATTGTGCCGGCATTCATTTTAGCCGTACGTGAAATTGCATCGTCGATAATAATATCTAGGGGATATTTTCCGACCCAATTTTATCGAAAAATGATATTGCGGAGGCAGGAAGTTTATTCTGCAGAAGGCGGGCAGGGTTGTGATTCCGACGCTTTAATAGGCGTATTCGGTTTCATTAAATTTTAAGCCGTTATTTGCTTTTAGAATTTCACGTGGGTTGGAATGGCGAAAAGAGACCTGTTTTCCTCATTCGTGCTTCGTGCAAGTAGGCGTTCCTTGAATGGGTATTAAATATTGCGCGAAACAAAGAAGAAAACGGCAATAATCAGGATCTAACAACATCCAGTAGCAAATTAGTCAAACGCGATCTAAATGTCGCAATAATCGGCACACATTTCGAGCCCAGTTTATCAAAACGCCATGAAACTCTTAAAAGCTTAAAATAGAACGGGGTATGGATTATCTCGGGGTTGAGATGGCTTTTGTGAATGAATTCGGCAACAGAGAACCAAAGGGGACAGAGACAGAAGCGAAGCGATCAATAGAACATACTGTGCCAAGATTTTAAAAGATCGCGACTTCGGCTTTTTTTGTGTTGACGAATGGAAGCCGTAGCCGCAAGGTTCCAGACACTATTCAGAAAAACACAATTTTTTCCTTGAAAACTCGTCTTTAGCAAACTCGTGTCTGGTTTAAAGATATACTAGATCGTTGTTATACTGATTGTAGAAAAAAACATACACTGTAATAATTTTTTATAAGCGTTAAATGATCATTTGTTCTTGATTATCTGGGTATGAAGCACTAAAGTTTCACAAAAGATATTTAAAGAGAATGCCACTTTGCTTCTAGGGCAAACGTATGGAGCTAAGCTTTTTATAGCAGGAAAATGTAAGAAACTTTTAGGAAACATTGAAGCCAATTATTTCTAGCGCTTTTCACTTTAGCCCATTTCAGCGGCAACGATAAAAATCATCAGATCAGCCCATACAGTGTGAGCACATTTTCCAAAAATGTTTAGAGCAAATTAAAATAATATCTGAAACTCGTGAGTTTTAGGGCTTTTAGGCCTTTCTTTCTGACGTTTCGCAAGCACAAGTAGATTGCATCTTCAGAGGTGGTTTGCTCGGCGCAGCAACCAGACAAACCAAGAAATAACACAATGTAAAAAAAAAAACCAATTACACTGTTATCAGCATACTTCTAAGGAGCGTGTCTTGGTTATTTTTTAAAAATCTTCTTTAACGTCCCTTTTTCGAGATTTTATTGGCGTAAAAAATTGCAATATGTAACTTTGAAGTTGAGTATTTCACTAGAAAGCTAAATTTTTGTTTGTTTTTCAAATAACGTGCTCGTGGACTAGTAAAAGATGAATAGACGAAAGTTGGAGAAAACCCCAACGTGTTTTCTATACCAAGTGAATAACAAGCGCCACATGGAAGGAAAGAACGTAAACATTTTTAGGCAAAACTTTGCAATCGTTGGCAAGAAATCAAATATAAAGGCGCCAGACAAGAAGTTTTATGCTGCACGTAAGAGCCATACTTTGTGTAACAGATTGGCTCCTGGTGGGCTGAAAAATCGATGCCTGCTAAGAAAGACATCGGATAAAGTGATGACAAATATAAATCATCCTAATATGCGACATGAGTCTTTCATATAGATAGGGTTTTGATGAAAATTGGTCAATTTTTCCGCTGGGATTTTCCGCCTTTCGGCTCCCATGAATAGTTCGGGCACAAAGCAAATATTTTCTTGGCATGTCAAATCCAATCTAAGATAAGAACTGGTGCTGATTGGCCATTACATTTTATTATTCGTGTTAGCAACGATTACAGGAACAGTTTTATATTCGTTTTAACGAAATTATCGTTTGATAACAGTGTTGGTGGAAATCGTAAACATTGTCGAGTGTCGCCCACAGCTAACGAACTATTTGTTTTGATCGAGATTAGTTGTGTGTAGGGCACAATTTATGCACGCTTTTCCGTTCCATTTCCTCCCTCCATTCTGGAAATTAATAGTTTCCAGTTATTCTCAATATTTGCATGGTTTTTTCACATTTTGATATCTATTTCCATTCTATTTCCATTTATGTCCCTCTAAGAACAATTCGCAATTAGAAGTGTACAAAGTGAAAATGTGATTTTGATGCTATAAAACAAGTTTTCAAAAGTTACAAAACCGTTCATACATGAAATTTGAAACGGGCTTCGGATGCTTGTTAGTACAAGATGCCCGAGCTGCAGAAGAAACCAAAGACATTTTTGGTAACTTGGAATATATGAGCTGTAGAGAAGAAAATAAAACTGCGTTTGAAGAAAGTTGCAAGAGGAGGAAGCAATGGTTTTACTACGCAATTCAAGTTGTAAGATAATCCTGATTTGCTCTACAGCGAGGTTCAAAAATATAGGATCAAACTTCGAGGGATTGGACAGTGTAACAAATTAAAATAAAATGCATAAATCGGTCTTAAAGCGTCTTTTTTGGCTTTTACAAATAATTTCAATGTGCATAAAATTATTGAAATCCACAAAAAAAAATATTTTGCATTTTTTCACTCCGATTCGCAGTTATTGCTGGTGTCTTAGAAAAAAAATTATAGATTTTATATTTTTCAGCTTATGAGTTATTTTTTTCCTATGAATGAAGTTGTTTCTTTGTCTAAGAAAATATATGTTTTTCCAAAGTAAAATCAGAAAATGTTAAAGGAATAATTCCATTCAGACTTGAGCCTTAGTTTTATCCACTTGAATAACCTTTTCCGATCTTAGAGTCCAAAGTTTTTCAAAATCCTGGTTGTATTGTCAGAAAAACAATTTTTGTATTTTCCACTTCGATAGACAGAAGATTTTGAAAAATATTTCAAATAATACCAATTTAGGCAAATTTATCTTTTTTAAATCTACATATAGTCAGTTGCAAAAATTAATAAGATACTTTTAGTGCAAAAAATCCGATTTTCTTAGCTATTATTTTTTCCAAAACATCGATAAAATATTTCCAGTTTTCTTAAGGAAGCTTACCAGTTTGCGTTTTATGAATTAATTTCAATAACACCCTGTACATCCATATCGACGTATTTTCGCCGATTAAAATTATTCCCATTTGTCAAGAACACTTTGTATATTCTTCAGTTAAGTTAGACTCTGTGTAAAATAAGCCTACGGTCGAAAAATTACGATTTTTTTGGTCACATCCTGTTCTCTGATGTTTTCTATCGGAAAAACGGCTGTTGGGTAAAAGGCGGTATATCTCCGAGCGTTCGAATTTTTTTTATATACAGGGTGATTCACAATTGGCGTCATTCCTTTGGGGTTTTGTCTGAGGGTGTTTAGGGAGTAGAGGAAAAATAGTAAAAAAAACGTATTCTTATTAAAAACTAATATATTTGCAAATAAGCAGATCAGAAATGCGGCAACAATGCCTCATTAATATTACGTAAATACCTGTTACTGCATAGGAAATACGAGCAAAAACAGTAGAGGTACCTGTTCTTGGCTGTAAAACTTTAGAACAAAAATCTGTTCACATCAAAATAAAGCCGTTTTAACGACATTATTTTACCATTTTACTATATATCCTTAGAATATAGGAATATAGGGTTTTTTTATTACAAAAATTTGGCAAACGTTTCCATTATTTTTTTAGTCGTTAAAAAAATTAAAATCTCGATTACAACATTAAAAATTACCCACAATATACAAAAGAAAAGGTATAATGTCCAACCGTAAACGCAACACATTAATTTTTTAGTGAAATGAGATGAGGCAGAGATGAAAAATTAATGCAAAACCATCTATACCTACTGTAGTATACAAAGCAGATAATGAGAAAGTAAAGTAAAAAAGCCACAAAGCAAGAAAGGGAAAAAATCAAAAAAGTGAACAATTTTCTTAACCGATTGTCTTGAAATTTACCTAATCGAAAATTGCAATTTACACCAGAATCCAAATTTATCAAAACAGTTAAGTTTTTGCTACCATTGCTTGAAGCTGGTGAATTTTTTGGGCTTTTAGCCCGTCGTCAAAAATATTTTTTTCCTGACGTTTCACACGCACGAGTGGCTTGCATCTTCAGAGGTATGCTGCCTGATGCCAACAGAAAAGACAATATTTTCCACGACGAGCTATCAGCCTGAAAAACTCAGCATCTTCAAAGTCCAAATTTGCTTCTTGCAACATTAAACCAGCCAATTTTTGCATTGATTCAAATTTTCCAACTGTTGAAACACTTCAATTTTGAATCACCCTGTGTAATGCACTTGCTAAAATGCACTTCTAATGCTCGTGTGCATTTAAACGAGTTTTTTTTTTTAAAAACAGAAGATTTTTCTGGAAAATTCTTCGTAGTAGTAAAATAACATTAATGGTGTGTCATACATTGAAGAATTATGCGCACAAGGGACCGTTGAATATTTCATGCAGGAAACGTTTGATTAGTCGCCCATTACGAGGGGATTCTTCGAATTTTGACGTCACACGGAAATCGACCTACCCAAATGACGTAGATTTTGACGTTGCGTAATGTGTCAAGTGACTAACGGCGAAACATTAAAAACCGAAACAACCATCAAGGACAGGCCGCTACTAAATAATGCAACCGGACGATCAACACATCCATCCATCCATTAGCTCATAGATACATTTTTGAGTCGAGTGGATTTCCTCAATGGAAAAATGGAAATTCGAAATTTGCCAAAACAAACCGAACTTTTGATCGGGGATGAAAAATTGAGCCATCCAGGACTGAGAAAGAACTTGGCAAAAGGTGTGGGGGGTAGTCACTCACCTTTCTCAAACCGATAGAAAACTAGAATGGGGAGCAACAATGGTGGGATGCACCGTGAACCAAAACTCAAATGAGGCGCGCTTCGATCATCGGGCATCCAGTTGGACCGTTTGTGAACATAGTTTTCGAGTGCCGAGATTGTGAGTATTTGGAACTACTGCGATGTGACATCCCCGATCCATTTCTAGCGCCAGACTGAATGTGGAGGCGTATTGACGTCATCAGCATGCGCCCAGGCGACGCCAGGACGCGTCGACGGCATCGTTCCAATGGGAAACTGGGTGAATTAAAATTTCGGTTTGGGGTGGGAGAGGGTGGTTGGCATATTTTTAGCCATTGACGAGGACCAGACAAATAATGGGACTCTATCCGGACAACAAGCTTCCGAATCGGAAGACAAACAAGGCCCTTGGAGGTCTGCGAAAAAACGTCTGGATTGCAGTCATTGATGGCTACGATGGACATGTTTTTACTATCGGACGAAAGTGATTAATTTGGATTGGAAGCAAATAAACTTGTTCAGGGTGTCTTCTCAGAAGTTGACACCCCCCCCCCCCCTAGGTCATTTATTTGAAAAATTCCAACAGTGAAAAGTGCTAAATGCAAAAGTTGTTTATTATTACACAGATTTTCAAAATTCGAAATTAAAATAAACGAATTAAAGAAGGAAAATTTTCACTTTTTTAAATGGAACACGCCACCTATGTATTTTTAGACAGATTTGTAGGATTTAAAGCTCATTCACACGGTGACATTAATGTCGCGACATCTCAGTGGCAGTGACGCGACGTTAGTGCCACATATCAAAATGGTTTGATATACGACACCGTGATACTGGCTACTGTCACCGCATTAGATGTCACGATATTATTGTCACCGTGTGAACGAGCCTTTACTCTCCTTATTTCAGAAATATACACGGTGATTCAAAATCGGCGTCACTTCTTAAGAGGTTTTCACCACTTGGAGAGTACGAGAAAAATGTTGAAAAATACATTTTCGTGTCCGTATAATCGCATGCCTGTGCACTCTTCGCAGCATTACTGTTTCGCATTTTGAGCAGCTTCGCGTATTCGGTCGATTAACTCGTGCTCAGTTTGTACCGGTCTTCGGGAGAATAGAGATTTAATGTGTCCTTGTGTCCTGTGTATCTTACATACATGGTAAGGATGAAGCCCTTCCTCGGTAATTATCCATTGTATAGTTGCCTGGGAAAGTGTACGTTGTTGGACAATACACCGAGTACTCCTGGAAGACTCTGCTACTTATCTCTTATACCTGTTTGTCTATGTCTGGAACGCGGACACCTCTTGGTTGTCCACTATCATCCTCAATTCCTGGAGGCAATCGTCCACTGTTTCTAGCTCTGTATTGGTGTAATCTGGCATTCCCCCATAACTAATAGCATATCCGCCTCCAGTATTCCAATAGGCGACCAATCAAACATGGGACTATTACAAAATAATATTTATTAACAAAGTTGAAATTCGATATTCAACTCTTAATATCTTGTATAAATTTTCGAAAAAATTGTTTTCAATATTTTTCTCGTACTCTCCTAGTGAGTTCCTATAACCCCGTAAAAGGAATGACGCCAATTTTGAATCACCCTGTTACAAAAAATATTCGGAATTTGAAAATGGCTTATTTAAATTTGCCGCAAGCCTTTAGAGCGGCGTTGTCAAATTAAAGCCGAAAACAGTTTGTGGTTAATAAAGGAGGAAGTATGCCTGGTCATTAATGTCATTGTTTATGTTAAATGACTTTTCAATTCGCTTTTCATCTTAATTTAAGTTTATCGTGCTGTAGTTTGCATTGTTTACACGTGTGTGATGCGAGCAGTGAGGATAAAATTAATCAATTAAATCACTTAAAGTGAATCTTTACAAAGGCCTTAAAAGTCTGAAAATTTCCACTTATATTAACCTCGAACTTTCTAAAAATAATTGATAGACTTGCGCCTTTACTGAGGTCAAACAATTCCAGTTATTATAAAGTGAGGAAAAGGAACTAACATTTTGAACCGGGGTACAATGTGCTAGTGGTTTAGATCAGTTCAATAAAACGTGGATTCAACACAAGGTAAAAATCGCTAATTTTTCTCATTTGCATTAATTTTAGTTCATAAATCGTTGCTTTAATTCAGTCAGCTCAAAAGCGCCCCCCAAACGTCCTAATCGAAGCCGCCAAGCGAGCCTCGACTGCTTAATTCAAATTCAATCAAGTAAATTTTCACTAGGAGCCTTGCGACATTATTATTATATAAGGTTTTCATATTATGCAAATACTTGCATATTGTTTATGGCATTAGCCGATTCCTTTGCTTCGTTTTCAACTAGCTCGATTGCCATTATCCAGCCTTTTAATAGCACAGTTCATTGTCTAAAGCATTTGTATTCCATTATAAATAGATCTAAAGCACCCCTCGTTCCTACACGAAAATAGCTGAAAATCCACATTATCTTAATGTGTTCTTAAGTCTTTAAATAATTGTTTAAACGTTTCGACAGCTATTAATATGGTTAATTTTTATAATACCTGATGTATTGTTTCGAGAATTAGGCAAATATACCTTGAAGGATGATACAACCTAATGCAACTGGTATAACTTTGGGAATTATTAAATGCATTAAACACAGACATTATTAAGTAAATTGACCTTCTGGCTAGCTATCGGTGAAAAGTCTTAAGTATACTTGCTGGAATTTCGCTTATATTGTACATACCACATAATTTAAGTGCGTTGATCATTATGAATTATCAAACTAGTACATTTCTAGGCCCCAAATAAAGCTAGTTCAAGCAAATACATGATGAGGTAATTGAACCAGGTCAATTAATAACGTTTGACAATACAACAGCAAATGAATGGGAACGAATTGTCCCTCGATTAGCCAATAATTGATTATTTAATACCCTTGATTGTATGAAAAGTTCTGCATATTAATAATAGATGAAGGTTGTGGGTTTCTGGAAACATCTAGATGTTAAGTAATGGGTGTTCAATTAGCGCCAAAGAGTACTGTTATCAACTATCCCGGATGATTTGATTTTTCTGAAAGCCTCGCTGTATTTTTTGTACAAATACAGTATTTCTATAGCAATTCTCTGTTTATAATTAATTATTTTTTATCGTTTACTGGGCTGGATTTTTAGTCAATTGTCCAAAGAACTGCAACCTTCTCGGCGATTAATAATTTAACTAATTAATTGGATTATGATAATTATGAGAGCGAAATATTGAAAGAGTAGAAAAAGTGTTTGGTCACTACATGCGAAATCAATGGCATAGTTTTATCCTTCACTTTCTTCCACAGTTAATTTAGTGATTGATTCTATATTTTGTTTTCAAGGCAGCATGTAATACAGCTAGACAATGAAACACCTTGGCATATTTGCTCGATAATTCACCACCAAAAAAAGAACCCTGTATCGAAATAATAGCATTTGCTTACAAGGGTTAATTTCAATTAGGTACTATACAATAACTAAGCACTATCTTGTCATTTTATGGCTTATACTTGTTGAGGCATGAAGGTTGGGAGGTTTATTCGGGACTTCCAGTGTCTTACAAATATGTTTTTTTCACAACGTTTCGGTTGGTAATATCTCAAACCGTTTTCAGCGTTCGCATGAAAATGGTTGCCGAAACGTTGAAATAAAAACATATTTGCAAGGCAATGGAAGTCCCGAATCAACCATTCAACCTCAACATTCTATACCTCATTTAATCATCAGATTGGTAAAATCAATGATTCATAACATCACTGTCCTAACCGCAGGCTGTTTTGTATCAGCGCATAAAAATTATGGTAAAATTGTTATGGTTTCTATTAAAAAGTAATTTTCATGTGCATAGTCTCAGCTTAAAGTTATCGCGAGATGCACTTTGAAGGCCTTGAATGTTATTAATGTGGATATTATCGACGTATGTGGAAATGTGTGTTATTATGTTTAACTATAAGCAAACTACTTGTTACGAAACTTCAATCAGTCTTCCTGCTGCGTACAAACAGTTCGGACAATTTGCTGAAAAAAAATTTAAAAAAGCATACCTACTTTGACAAATAATTTTTCAATAACTCTAAAAATCCAATATAGATAGACCTAGTCTGTGTCTATGAAGCTTTCCACTCTATATATGGTGTAACATGTAATATACAGTGTGTCCAGTATAAAATAATGTACATGGGGATATTGGAAACCGTTAAGAAATGAGCGTGAATTTGAAAATTTAGAAAAAAATAATCTAGGCCCACTATGTTCAATGAGGCCGAAGTCAACTTTTGTTTTTCTTATGGCCGCCATATTGAATTTCTGCATTTTTAAATTCCCCTTTAAATATGCTCTTCAACCATATATAACATGCTTATGTTCGGTCAAGATAAATAATTAAAATTAACAAAATTAAGATTTTATTGTAGTAGGCATTGATATTTCACTTCAATTTCCCCATAGTGACGTTTGTTGTCTGTTTTAATTACCTAGGTAACTGTCAAAGTAGAATTTATTGTCAGTGTCAAGTGTTTGTAATTAATTGTGTGTTTCAAAATGAATCACTTTTCAAATTATGAAAAATACGATATGTTGGAAGTTTTTATTCTCTGTCGTCGAAATGAAGCGAAAGCTGAAGAAATGTGTATTGAAATAAATATCCAGAAAGGCGACAACCTGGTAGAACTATGTTTAGGCGTCTGAAAGACAACCTTGTAGCTTACGGGAGTTTTGCTAAGGTAAAGAAAAACAAACTTCCAGACGAAAATAAAGAAAATTTGGTAATGCAAAGCGTGGTGGAGACACCTCGTACGTATTTACGTCAAATTGAAGCCACAACAGGTGTTGCGCGGTCAACGGCGAATAGTATTTTAAAGCGTCATAAATATCACCCCTATCGTGAACGGCCCTGCCAGGGACTCCAGAATGGCGATGCGATTAGAAGAATGGCATTTTGTCAGTGGTTTATTCAAAGAAATAACGAGATACCAAACTTTTCCTTCAAAGTCCTTTGGTCAGATGAGAGCCAATTTACTAAATGTGGACTATTTAATCGTAAAAATACCGTTTTTTGGTCAGATGAAAATCCACGGCTATTTCGTCAAGTTATGCACCAAGTAGGTTTGGATTTAAAGTCTGGTTAGGTATTGTGGGTACCCACGTGATTGGACCATTTTTTTTAATGAGAACTTAAATTCCAAGAATATTTGAACCTCTTACAAACTAACGTAGCGGAAGCACTTATGGATGTTCCAGTAGCTGCCCTGCAAAACTTGTATTTCCAACAAGACGGCGCGCCGCCACATAATGGACGTATTATCACAGAATATTTAAATCACGAATTTCCCAATAAGTGGATAGGCAACCTGGGACCAGTAAGATGGCCTGCGAGATCCCCTGACATAACACCGCTTAATTTTTTTGCATGGGGTTTCCTCAAAAATGTGGTATACTGTAGGTCATACGAAACCGAAGAGGAGCGGAGACACGCTGTTATAGAAGCTGTTAACAGAATTACCCCAGAAATGATCAGAAAATCCTGTGAAGCAGTAATGAGACGATGTATGTTGTGCGTGCGAGAAAACGGTGGCTTATTTGAACACCTACTTTAATCCTAAAATGTTACTTGTTCTTTTGCAGTGTTCGATGTATGATCAATAATAATTTAAAGTAATAATTAATAGAAATATCAATGCCTACTACCATTAAATCTTAATTTTGTTAATTTTAATTATTTATCTTGACCGAACATAAACATGTTATACATGGTTGAAGAGCATATTTAAAGGGAATTTAAAAATGCAGAAATTCAATATAGCGCCCATAAGAAAAACAAAAGTTGACTTCGGCCTCATTGAACATAGTGGGCCTAGATTATTTTTTACTTTATTTTCAAATTCACGCTCATTTCTTACCCCCACCCTGAAAATTTTGTTATTGTATCTTTTATAATAAACACGATATAAAAGATTTTTTAAAACGCACTTTTTTCTTTTTTTCCCTGTATATCCGTTGCTATTCCGAGTTCAAAGAAGTTGATGACAGATTATTTATAGGCACTTGATTGCGCAACTTTTTCCCCATTTGGTCCACCCTGTAACTCTAACGGTTTCCAATATCCCCATGTACATCATTTTATACTGGACACACTGTATACCGAGTAGTTTGTTAAATTTTGATTTAAACACATATGCACCCGTGGATTATTGCAAAATCATCTGAAGGTTAAGGGTTAGATATTTTGGCATTATCTCTCCCAATTCTCAAAGGTACTCAAAATAATTATCGATCTGGCACGTAAAAGTGTTGCTTTATTATGTGGGTGATGATGAAAGCGACTAGATAAGATTTGATTATAAAAGGGTATGATAATTAGCCACATTATTGATAGGCGGCATTTTGATACTTTAGTCCCGTTTCAACGAACATCCCTAAGCAAATATTATCTGACTGCATTTCTACTATCTATCCCTGCTAATCAGTTTAAAGTGATTCATCCATTCAATCGGGTATGTGAGCATTATCTATGAATTATATGTAGGTAATAATAATGAACACACTTAAATAAATCCTTAGGAGAATTAGTAATTCCCGTGGATCTATTTTTACATTACACATGACGAGCGGTTTCTATAATGGATGAGGGAAGAATACCTTCAATTAGATTAGATTTGACTTGTCACTGTTGCCCAAGGATTGAATTGTTCCTCTATGTGAAAGTGAAAGTGCTATTGAATTAATTCAATCTGGACACACCGTATTAAATAGCAATTTTTCAATTAAGTTTTCATTGACAATAGTCTTTGTTGGTTTTTACTGTAATAATCGCATTCAATACAATAGATTCCGAGGTACAACATTAATAGTGCCAGGTTTAGATTGGTCAAGTGCTAATTGAAGTCGGTCCAGTGGCATCGCTCAGTGCAAGCTGATTGAAGTGTTTGTGTTAGTGGATATGATTTAAATTTTTAACGGGCTGCAACGCGTAAGCTGTTTTTTGCTTTGATTTATCCTGCAGATGATGTTAATTAATTAATTATGTTGTTAATTTTCAATTCATTTTATAACTGCACTTGTTCAGAGCGTGACTCCAGGACACAGATAGCACATATCTTGACCTAGATCTGTTTTCAATTTAGCATCAAAATCCAAGGTTTTTTTGGATAACGAATTTTGGCCCGGCAATGGCAATCAGCCGCGATTTACGGCTATGCATACGATTTGTAATTTATGTGGAAAATTGAGCAATATTTTCCCATTTTCTTGAGGCCGTTACTTCAGCACATACATTAGGAACATATAAACTTTCAATTCCCAGAATGCGAATACGCCGAGTTATCAGGTTTTTCACACCACACCAAAGTAGGCAAACAGTTTCGTGGTTTTCGTCAAGAAATTGAAATCATGGTTTAAAAATACGTGATAAAATGGTTTGTGCACACTAATGTGTTTATACAAAGTCAACAAGTTTGAAGATCGTTGAAGAACAGGAACTAATGCAGAAAATAATTATTAGTAGGACTGATCTGTGTCGGATAAAACTATGCGAGAAATTCTCATGTGAATAACTAGAATATTAATTAATAGGCGAGTTTTTGGAATGCGTGCATTATCAATTTGTCCTTTGTAGATAACGTCTATTGAAGCAACCGAAGTAATTTTTTGCAGCCTTGATTATCAGTTGAAATTCCTAATTAATGTGTTAACAGGACGTATTAAGAATAACAATTACTCGTTAACAGTGTCATTAAACATACATGCGCTTTGACAATGGAATGGATAGTCACTCTTGTAACCGGCTCATTTGCAATGAAGGAACAAATTTTTTTAGTTTTTTTAATTAAAATAAAGTAATTTGCAAAATTTTCAACAAATCATCAATGCATTTTACATAAGTTTGAGGCTTTTGTTTGCGAATATTTAATTTGAGAGCTTTGCATTTTTAAGTTGGAAATATGGCTTTTAAAGGCGAAAACTTTCTACTGCCTAAAATCTCGAAAAACTCATCAGTTTCCATATTTAAAATGGAACTAATGCTTGTTGCAATTTAGATTTCTACTGTTGTTCCTTAAAACCCATAGAGTAATAATAATCACTTCAAAATATACCTGGGTTTCAGTCAATTTTATTGTTTATCATTCAAATGTTATATGATGTTTTATGAACAACAAGAGCAGAAATACGAAAACTGTGTTCAACACAGTGTGTTGAAAAAAAACTGTGTTCAACAAAATCAAGGCAAAACAAAAGAACAAATTGGAAACACTGGTAACAAAGAAACAGGGTATAAAAAACAAATATAAGACTAATGAAGAATGGATAAAAAATTTAACAACAATAAACATACCAAACAACGTCAAATATATTCTATCACTTGGTCCAAAGTTTTCTATTAACAAAAAACAATAAAATGTCCAGTCAAATGTGAAGGTAGAAACATCTAGACACACAAACTGATGATGGTGGAGAAAGACACCGAAACGTATTTGTAACATTTTGAATGATAAACAATAAAATTGACTGAAACCCAGGAATATTTTGAAGTGATTAAAGTACAGTCAGGAAAATATACCCAACAGTAATAATAATTTCTCTAATTCAGCTTGCTGATTATAAAGCTTCAATTCGTAAATATTCCAAATAATCCATTTTTATTGCATAAAATACGTCTGAGATCTGTTGAAAGTTTCAATATATGCATGGAGTAAAAGTAAATCGTTTAAACCGGTAGCGTCGCAATCTCTACAAATACGTAACATGCAAATCATAGAGTTTGTTTAAATATTTGATTTTTCGCCATGCGTACGGTTATTAAATTCATAGGAGGATTTACTTTGCTTGGTCTATTAAATCGCTTGATAGTTTCAGTTTAGTTGGTATTTTTCTCTGGCTATTACTTTCAGATTTTGTTGTGGCTGATTGCAAAAGAAAATTGAATTTCTAGACCTTGAAAGTAAGAGCCAGGAATTGCATATTTTCTATGAATAACTCACCATTAACTAAACCTTGGGAATTATTCAGGCAAAAATAACCACTCGATCATTCGCGATTGATTCTGTTACGGAGAAATTCATATGACTAAATTGACCTTAGGAGGACGGTATTTTATTATATCCTGTTCATGAGCAGGTTCTTCCTTATTACCTCCAAATAAGAAGAAAAACAACACAGTTAAGTTCGGATATGAAAGATCCTTGATATTAAGTAGACGAAATAACAATGCTCAAAGTCGGCAGAATAAAAATCCTCATAAGGCACACAATGGATAATGCATAAATAAATTGATAAGATGGCATTCTTGAATTGACCTACTTTCGCAAAGTAGTATTAATAGGTTTTTTTTGAGAATTTGCCAGAATCCAGTTAGCCAAATTTTGCGATAGGTTTTTGCCCCTCAGACTGTTTTGGGTGTGCCAAATTGATAATATTTAAAAAACAAATTATCCTTACAGAAATAGTGTTCAGATTGTAATGTAAGTATTAACGAAATTCCTAATTGGGCTGGTTACTTACAAAGAAATTGTCTGCATTTTGGAATTGGATCGCAAGGCGTTATTTTACAACTGTTATACAACGTAATTATTCACAGATTCGAAAGTTAATTTACATACTATCCGGTGGAGACCTGGTGAGTTTTTCGGGGAAATACTCTTCCTCAACGGCCTAAAAGCACGAAAACTCACCAGTTCCAGGCGATCGCCGCAAAAGCCTAAATCTTTTGATACTTTTCGGCAGCTGATCGTACAAACATGAAGTGTTCTTTAACAGCAAACACGTTTACTGATTAACTTAATTTATTATGTCAATTGATATTTAAACAACAGTAATTATCCTCGATTAAGCCGAGCAATTAATGGCAGTACTCTTACAAGCGTTCTTGTTTCAGGACACAAACAAATTGCAATATGGGCAAATGGACGGGAAAAAAATGCCGGTTACTGTCCATGCTGATTCTGACCACTTTCTTCTTCTTCGTGGAGATCGTGGTGGGATACATCACGAATTCAATGGCTTTGGTAGCTGACAGCTTCCATATGCTCAGCGATGTAGCTGCTTTAGTTGTCGCATTTGTCTCAGTGCGGGTAAGTTCTTGTTGACTTTGAAAATTAATCCAAAAGAAATTCCTGGGTTCCAGTCATCATCAGTTTGTCTGATGATGGTGGAGAAAGACACCGAAACGTATTTGTAAAGATTTTAACTAATAAACACTAATATTGACTGGAACCCAGGAATTTCTTTTGGATTAAATTGAAATACAGTCAGGAAAATATACACAATATTTGAAAATAAATTAATGACGAAGACATAATTTAAAAGTTTGGAACTAAAAATAAATCGTTTTGATTAGAAGACTTTCAAGTGTATTCTGTCCATTATACTCAGCAAATATGCATGAAATTGGGAAGCGATACGCCTTAGTACGGTTTGATACTCCCAAGCCTTTTTATGTAGCCTTGCTTAATAGGGTTGATAATGAACGCTTTAACAAGTGCCTTTAAAGTAATTTAATTGATTTTTTTTCTAGATGTCGCCAAAGAAATGGTCCAAAAACACATTCGGTTGGGCCAGGGCCGAAGTGTTAGGAGCGTTAGTAAATGCGGTGTTTCTAGTCGCTTTATGCTTCTCCATAACCGTAGAAGCATGCAAGAGATTTATCGAAGTGGAAACCATACACGATCCTCAACTATTGGTTGTGGTCGGTGGTATTGGTTTGCTAGTTAATCTTGTTGGGCTTTTGCTCTTTCATGGTAAAAATCAAGTGGTTTTGTAATTGCATATTTTTTTCAATTACATTTTTTGCGTGTAGAACATAGCGGAGCTCATGGTCATTCCCATGGAGGTTTATCACACTCGCGAAACCGCCTCACTCAGCTAGCACTCACAGATGACAATGAAAATGATGAAAGTTATCCATCACCACCACCCTTACCATCCCCTAAAGTAAAAGGTGGTCATGGGCATTCTCATGGCGGCGACAACATGAACATGCGAGGAGTTTTTCTGCATGTTTTAAGTGATGCGTTGGGATCAGTAATCGTCATTGTATCCGCATTGGTAAGCAATAGCCAACCTACAAAGTTTCACTCACTTGGATAATTATTTTTTTCTAGATATTCTGGCTCACTGACTGGAAGTACAAGTACTACATCGACCCTGCTCTATCACTCTTGTTAGTGCTTCTGATCTTGCATTCAGTCTGGCCTTTGCTTAGAGATTCGGCTTTGATTCTGCTGCAAACAGTGCCCACACACATTCAAGTCGACGCAATTCAACAGCGATTGCTTGAGAATGTTGATGGCGTCCTTGCGGTTCATGAATTCCACGTCTGGCAATTGGCTGGTGATCGAATTATTGCATCTGCACATATCAGGTAAAAACTCGATTATTTTCAATGACATTGGAAGTAAACTATGTTTTCCAGATGCCGAAATTTGTCGGAATACATGAAAATAGCAGAAAAAGTCAAAGAGTTCTTCCACAACGAGGGCATTCATTCCACAACTATTCAGCCAGAGTTTATCGATTACACGGATATTCCTACCACATCAAAGTAAGTGTTTGTAACAAAATGAGGCTAACCGGGCTTCTAAAATGGCTTGTTCTCAGTGTTGGAGACCCTGATTCTGCAACAGAAGACTGCGTGTTAGATTGTCCTAAGTCATCGAGGGAATCAGACAATTGTGTGAGAAACACATGCTGTGGACCTTCAAAGGTAAGTGAGTGGTATTTCTTCAAGGAGTCAGAGAGTTGAGTTTATATTTTTGTTTATCAGGAAAAACTAAACATTTGGTAGCTTGATGGGCAAATCGCCTTAGATTGCTGGTTTCTCCTATTTGTTTTAAAAGAGCATTCCAGTTAGTTCCACGTTTACAAAAATAGTAAGCATGAAGTGTTGTTTGAAAACACCTGAACTGTCCAGTCCAGAATAGATTTGTTGCATTTTGTTAAAGTCTAACGTAAACGTCCTTAGTTGAGCTCAATCTTATGTTGTTCATAACATATGCTGTTTTCCAACTTTAATATTGCGCCCAGGTAGATTTTTTCGATTTAGCAAAGCAAAATAGTCCGGATTCAATAAAGCTGGAGTGCAGCTTTAAATCTGAAAAAGTATTTTCCAGTCTGTCCTTGTGTAAATGTGCCCGATTATCCTCATTCATGCCATTACTCCTCAACCTCCTTTCAGGACAGTAGTTCCAGTTTAATTGAAACCTCAACAGACATTAAGAACCTCTTTAGGAAACTAAGACTAGATAAGCCTGAGGAAAGGTAGTCAACTTTGCATTTTACCCACTTTGTTGTCAGTTGATGACCAGATTTACATAATAATATTTTAGGGGCGAGAAACTCCTACTCCCAACAACACTCCCTACCTGTGCCGACAGCGAAACTCCGCTATCAGCGTCACGACGGGAGTAAGCGAAATGGAGAAAGGAAACTTGCTGGAGAAAAACCAGGAGACGCAAATTTTACAAGGTGACTGTGATTGTAATGGGTTAAGAGGTTCGCAGTATTCGCTTAGAGGATAATGGTGAGATCATTTTCCAACTTCATTTACATTTAATAGAATGCTGTTTATTTCTCAGATTGAACTGCGACTGTGGAGTAGCCAAAGCAAGTGATTTAGAGTTCAGGGATCCAAGATAGTCCAGTCAATATAGTATTTAGGTAATACTCGTAAATGTGATCTCGGCCGTTTAACTCGGAGTACTTAAATGGAAGAAATCTTTGAAACGAATAATTCGGTACCTTTAGTAACTGAGGAACTCCACGTTTCAGTCCATTCAGCGGTGTTCATGTGTTCATATTAATTTAAGGTGAGTTTTATTATTCATCCCAAAGGTTTCTTTTGTAAGTGTGCATTAACTATGGAAATCAAATTTCCCGGGACATTCAAGGGTAAAGACGAGACTTAAAGTTACTTAACGTCGTTCAATATCTTGTAAGTTAAACTTATCTAAGTATTTGGTTAAGCTGTACTGTATAGTTTTACACGCTATTGTTGCATGAATATTCAACCGTTTCAACATATGTGTTACTATTAAAAAGTAGGCCAGTTTTATCCAATGGAATAATTACACACTAGCACCCAATCACATCACCGCCACAATAGTTCTATCATTTGCAGTAGAATTACAAAGTCGGCACTTCATTAAGGATTATAACTGTTAATATTCCTTTCAAAACTAAGAGTATTTTAGTAGGAGCAATTTTAGAAAATGGTTTTAATTTATGTGCCTAAATGCTTCCTTCATTCGGTGGGACTGCAGTAAACTACTGATTTAGTAGTATTAGTAGGTAGTATTGCACTACCTGATTTAAATCAGAATAACTATTTTTTCCATCTAATTTACTAGCTCTGTTACTTTGTATGTACATGTAAATACAATATTGTCTCGTCAATCTTAGCATTTTTTACTGCATTGCAAAGTAGTATTGAACAGTTTTTCTTATTATTAGTTTAAGTGTCTTTCGCTCCAGTTTATGCCAATCAATATTCTTTTAATGGAACAATAAACTTAATAATTCTAAAGGTCTGAGAACAAATGTTAGCATAAGTTTCTAAAAGTTAGATCGATGAGAGGCCTAAAGTCAGAAATATTATTGAACGCTGTTTTAACAACGGATTTGCCAGAGAAAAATAGTCTGATTGTTCAATAAACATAATCCACCTTTGTCAAAGTAAGGAAGCGTCGATTTTTATTAATAAAAAAACACTTCTGTCGCGTCGTGTATGTGGAATTTCTGGTATTTCCAAAACGTTGCTGCTCATTAGCACAACGCACATAAATTGCACCGCATCTATGCACCAATATCATCGATTGGTTTTTGTGAAGAGTGTGGAACTTGAACTATGTACATATTTCATATAAGATAAGTTAAATATTTTGTATATGTTTTCACATAGCTTCGGAATTTATATTAGTATAATTTATATGAATATTTGGTTAAAATGTTAATAAAACTGAGGCTATTAAATGACTTTATGTTATTCTAATGTACATTTTCAAGTTTGAGGAATTTTGCGGTAAGTACTGGAAACTCATGCGAAATAGTGAGTGATAAAATTTCAACAATCCAAATTGTTAAAAGTATTTATTCGGTACTACCAATCGGGTTGATGTACAGCATGTTTTATGTATTTGCAACCCTTGCTATTGGAAAATTAACCTTAGTGTAAAGAGCAACTTCCGTCTAGGATATTTGCAAACCGTTATCTGAACTTCGTGTCTCACTTGCACAGTTGGGGTGAGGTAAAGCTGAATAAGTCAATAGTCAACGGAAGTTTCACAAGAGCATGTCGAGATGTAGTAGTTGCGTTTGAATGCTTGCATGCGAAATCAGGCTCTACAAAACAAGCCTGATTTGATCTATACAATGTCTTAAAGTGTTGTGATATCCCACTTGAAGCACCCTGCATTAATAGTAAAGTTACTAGTCTACCCACTAACTTTAAAAGAAATCCTACTGTTAAATGGTATTTTTGGCCTAAGTAGGTGTCTTTTTTAGACCTGCTTGCTCTAATCAGTATCTAAGGTAGAGCTTTTTTTGAATGTTATTCATCCTGGAGTGCTTTTGTGCACCTGCAACACGTGCTGCTTCAACGCCGCTTCATCAGCAGGTTGAAACGAGCATAGAAAGCACTTCATCAATTTGCTGTCGCCTTCATTGTGGGTGTTATGCATGTGAGTCATGAAGTTCTCTTTGTGAATTGTCTCGAAATTACAAATGTTGCATTTATGCGCCACGATTTGAGTGGTTTTCTTATGCGTTAACGCATGTCGTTCATGATTGCTCTTCAGCCTTGTTTGGTAGGGACATAGACGGCATTTGAACATTTTCAAAACCTGTCCATTTATGCTGAACGTGTTTCTTGATTCCTTTCTTTTGCTCATATTGAAGCTTGTCCCTGTGTTGCACGTTGGTTTTTTGTCTACGTTTGATGTGTTCGGATTTGCCTCATGGTTATCGATGTGCTTTTTCAGAAAATCTGGCCTAACAAATGTCATCCCACAATAATGACAATTTTGTTCTCTGTCCTTTTTATGTTGCTTTTTGTGGGCAGCATTTCCCCGTTACTCATAGTTTTAAACTCACAATTCGGCTGCCGGCATTTAAAGAACGGATCGGGGACCTTTTCTTCTTCTCCTCCTCCTCCTCCTTTTTTTCTTCGTTTGAGTGGTTCAGCGTCATGTGAGCCTTGTATCGACTCGTGAATGTTGTTTTAAAGTCGCAGAGCTTACACTTTTTTGAGCGCCTGAAACAGTCAGTAGTAGTAGTAGTAAACATCTTTATTTCTAAAAAAGGCTATCGACCTATCGGTCTTTCTGCCCTTGTTTAGTGCATATAGTCTTAATCTAAATAAAAAACAAAGATGAAAATTCTCTTATTTTAGGTTAATAATCTTATTAAATAAACTTTCCAATTCTAATGACAAGAAAAAAATTTATTTTATTGTCCAGTAGTCAGTTGCGTTTGTAACTATTCGAGTAGCGTTGATGTAGGGAAACGGAAGCGGGATTGTATGGTTGGTCTTGTGAGACAAAGGGGATTCAGTATGGTCCAGTTGTAGGGGTTGTTTGTCCATTTTGTCTGTAGATGTATGAGTCTCTCCGAAATATTTGTCATGTTTGTGCGTTCGTATAGTAGTTGGGTGGGGGGGTTGTGTAGTGGGTTTTGGGGGTGTCTTATTCGTGTTATTAGTCTTAGTGCAATTTGTTCTGTTGTTTGTATATAAAGTTTTGTCCTTTCTGTTCCGTTGGTCATGAGTATATGTCCATAGTCTAGCAAGGGTCTACAAATAGCTTTATATATTTTGGTGGCGGTGTTTGTGCTAATTCCTCTGTCTTTGTAGGTTAGTGATCGGAAGTGTTTTGTTCTCTTTATTGTTTCTGCCCTGATGTTTCGTATGTGTTTAGTGAATTTAAGTTTGTGGTCAATTGTGATTCCAAGGTATTTTACGTCGTTTTTTGGTTGTGTCGTTTGGCCGTCTGCATTTATTGTAGGGGAGTCAGCGTTGAGTCTGTGGTTTGTGAGCAGAAGTTGGTTTTTTGACGCGTTTGGTGTTAGTCTCCATGTCATTGTGAAACAGTCATTATTATAAAAACCGAAAAATGCTTTACAATTGAGTTACTCACGTTGGCAATTCTTCTCGCTGACTTCCTCATCCTCCTCTGTTCTGAAATAATACCGTGGTTTTGGTTTGAATATTGCACTTTCATCTAATGTTGGTTTGGTACAAGTTACTTTTCGTACGTCTAACAGATCGCTTTCCCTCGTTACGGACTCATCACTATCGCCCACGTCGCACTTAGTTTGACGTGTGTCGTTTCATAACTCTCTGGTTGTGTAGTTTCAGTTGCTTGATTCCGATCCTCTGAATCTGAATAAGGTTCCACTTTGCTTTTTATTTCAGGATAAAAGACACTCTCATTCAAGTTCGTACTGGTTACGCCAAGTCCATCTTCATCTTTTATAACCATGCTTTTAATACCGGTTTCTTCCAACTTAATTGTCATGTCTCTTCAATATAACGAAACGTTCATTTAAGTGAGACATTACTAAGGACATTACTTAATACCTATCTAAATTTGATTCCATTTCTTTCATATGGTTTTTCCAGTTCATCACTTTCCTCCATAGTGATAGAAAATACCTGCACATCATGCAACTCTACCCCTTTAAAAATCTTTTTAGTTTCTGAATAGCACTGATTTTTGTCTCAGTATCAAGACATTGCATTATAAATTGAAACTGTTCCTCCAGTTGTTCCAGGCAGAGGGAACAGATAGTCGGATCTTTGGTTAATTCAGTCCCTATTGAAGAACGATGATATGAAGAAGAAGACCGATTATTTTTCTCGGAAAACAGCCTGATATGGAAAAGTGCAGTTCGAAAAGCTTTACTTTATTAACTACAACGTTGAGATTTGAAAAAATATCGCAAAATTCTTAATAATGTTGTCATTTGGGTTTAAACAGTAAACATTCAGAATAGATTGATTGATTGATTCTCGCTATCAAGGTTTCCACTTACCATTTCAGGTAGGCATTTTTCAAACATGTTTTGCAACGGATCACCTTGATAAGAAACAATTTTCGTATTTAAGGATTCCTCGCTCACTCCTAAACAGGTGCGACATACTGAAGAAGCATCAGGAATCGACTCAATGCTATTAGTTGCTTGTAACATCTGAAAAGTGCACCACCATGTAGATACTGAGCGGTTTGACCGAGATTTTACTTACTTGTTTCAAATCTACGAAGAACGGGTTTGAGCTAATAAAATCATGTATTTTATCTTCTACTTCTAGACATGATGATTTAAAGTTGTAGGCTTGTTTTAACGGTTCAAGACAGTTCGTGCATAATGATGGGGATTCGCATATTGCCAGATTCTGCCGATAGAAGCATATGATTGGGAACAGTACAACGAAAATGTTGGGAACGTACCAGTTCAGGGAGAATTACCTCCAGCATATCCTTCATAATGCCGTCAAGAACTGTGAAGTCGCTTTCATTAATTTCCGCCAGGCATAACCGACAATTCCTCCTTCCGGGCTCATTTTTTCATTTTTGGTATAAACTCCGGCATTCCATTGCCATGCCCTGGCTCGTAGGCATGCCCCTTGTCCATTTTTGGACTTTTAGAACCTTTCACAAAATGTATGAAGATTTAGTAACATACCGATTCGTAAATAACAAGACAATTTCCGACACTGTTGTAGACAAATTACATTGCGGCCCACGTAAGTTGGTAAGAAACGAATTCACGCACTCGCATTTGGAAATATATATTTTTAAATAAAAAAATAGGTATATAGAGAATAAAACGCTAGTTGTATTTTGACTAGTGAAGTTTTGACATTTGATCGGGGTTAGTCGCAAGTTATTCATCTCTGCAACTGAGTAACGCCAACGATAACCTCTAATTTGGACTTCACATCTACCTTCACTTAGGACTTTAGTGGCTCGAGTGCATTTGCCGACTTGTCAGATTGCCAGCTGTTCTGGCAAAGTTTACATTGTTTATTTATTTTAAAATATTTATTAGAACAAAACAATCCAGAACAGACTTATTCACAATCATCCACGATTTGCCACCCTTTGGCGAGAGCAAAATGGAATTAATTCGCACTCCCAAGGTAGGAGAATTTTCGTTTAATTCACTCAATTTCCTAATTGTTAAACAATTTTATATTTTCCTTATTCAGGTTGAAAATGTGCGTATGCTGGACAGATATTCAAAATCGTCATCCCAAGGCACTTTATATTTGACTGCAACCCACCTAATTTTCGTCAATCCTGATGCGAAAAAGGAAACATGGGTAATTGAGCATTTTGCAATCACTTTCAATTAACCGCGTTAATTCTTTGTCTCATTCCAGGTGCCCCATATGCATATAGCAACCTTGGAAAAGCTGCCATTAACAACAACCGGCTCTCCGCTTTTGATAAGGACAAAAACGTTCCTGTCCGTTACTTTCGTTATACCCAAAGAGAGAGAATGTCATGATATTTTCATAACTCTGCAGCAATTGTCTCAGCCAAGCAATATTGAAGAACTGTACTGCTTCACCTACAAGTCCGATGAGATTCCAAAGAATGTGGGTTGGAATTTTTTTGATTTACAAGCCGAATATCAGAGGATGGGCGTCCCAAACGATCAATGGGCATTAACTAAACTTAATGAAGACTATGAGGTATGAGAATTTGGAAAAACTTCTCAAATTATGTCCAATTTCACCCAAACTTATCACAACTATATACAGTGTGTCCAGTATAAATGATGTACATGGGGATATTGGAAACCGTTAGAGTTACAGGGTGGAGCAAATGGGAAAAAGTTGCGCAATCAAGAGCCTATATAAATCTGTCATAACTTCTTTGAACTCGGAATAGCAACGGATATACAGGGAAAAAAAGGAAAAAGTGCGTTTTATAAAATCGTTTATATCGTGTTTATTATAAAAGATGCAATAACGAATTTCAGGGTGGGGGTAAGAAATGAGCGTGAATTTGAAAATAAAGTAAAAAATAATCTAGGCCACTATGTTCAATGAGGCCGAAGTCAACTTTTGTTTTTATTATGGGGGCCATATTGAACTTTCTGCATTTTTAAATTCCCCTTTAATATGCTCTTCAGCCATGTATAACATGTTTATGTTCGGTGAAGATAAATAATTAAAATTTACAAATTAAGATTTAATGGTAGTAGGAATTGATATTTCTATTAATTATTACTGTAAATTATTATTGATCATACATCGAACACGCAAAAGAACAAGTAACATTTTAGGATTAAAGTAGGTGTTCAAATAAGCCACCGTTTTCTCGCACGCACAACATACATCGTCTCATTACTGCTTCACAGGATTTTCTGATCATTTCTGGGGTAATTCTGTTAACAGCTTCTATAACAGTCGTGTTTCAGCTCCTCTTCGGTTTCGTATGACCTACAGTATACCACATTTTGAGGAAACCCCATGCAAAAAATCAAGCGGTGTTATGTCAGGGGATTCGCAGGCCATCTTACTGGTCCCAGGTTGCCTATCGACTTGTTGGGAAATTCGTGATTTAAAAATTCTGTGATAATAAGTCCATATGTGGCGGTGCGCCGTCTTGTTGGAAATACAAGTTTTACAGGGTAGCTACTGGAACATCCATAAGTGCTTCCGCTACGTTAGTTTGTAAGATGTTCAAATATCTCTCGGAATTTAAGTTCTCATTAAAAAAAATGGTTCAATCACGTGGGTACCCACATTACCTAACCAGACGTTAAATCCAAACTAACTTGGTGCCTAACTTGACGAAGTAGCCGTGGATTTTCATCTGACCAAAAAACGGTATTTTTACGATTAAATAGTCCACATTTAGTAAATTGGCTCTCATCTGACCAAAGGACTTTAAGGAAAAGTTTGGTATCTCGTTATTTCTTTGAATAAACCACTGAGAAAATGCCATTCTTCTAATCGCATCGCTTTCGTCTGAAAGTTTGTTTTTCTTTACCTTAGCAAAACTCCCGTAAGCTACAAGGTTGTCTTTCAGACGCCTAAACATAGTTCTACCAGGTTGTCGCCTTTCTGGATATCTATTTAAATACATTTCTTCAGCTTTCGCTTCATTGCGACGACAGAGAATAAAACACTCCAACATATCGTATTTTTATAATTTGGAAAGTGATTCATTTTGAAACACACAATTAATTATAAACACTTGACACTGACAATAAATTCTACTTTGACAGTTACTTAGGTAATTAAAACAGACATCGAACGTCAGTATGGGGAAATTGAAAGAGAAATATCAATGCCTACTACATAAAATCTTAATTTTGTTAATTTTAATTATTTATCTTGACCGAACATAAACATGCTATACAGGGTTGAAGAGCATATTTAAAGGGGAATTTAAAAAGGCAGAAATTCAATATGGCGCCCATAAGAAAAAGAAAAGTTGACTTCGGCCTCATTGAACATAGTGGGCCTAGATTATTTTTTACTTATTTTCAAATTCACGCTCATTTCTTACCCCCACCCTGAAAATTTCGTTATTGTATCTTTTATAATAAACACGATATAAAGGATTTTATAAAACGCACTTTTTTTCCCTGTATATCCGTTGCTATTCCGAGTTCAAAGAAGTTGATGAAGATTATTTATAGGCACTTGATTGCGCAACTTTTTCCCCATTTGGTCCACCCTGTAACTCTAACGGTTTCCAATATCCCCATGTACATCATTTTATACTGGACACACTGTATAATCAATTTACTTAAAATATTCCTTCTAACTTGTAAATGGTGGGAATTTCTGTTAAAACCTTAGTTCAGGAAAGCCCGGAGTCCTGGAGTAGCTCCATCGGAAACATTTCGAAGATATGGCGATTGTTTTTGTTCTCGATCCCACATTTCAATACCGAAGAACTTTTTCACAAGGCACTTCCGAACAAAGAAAGATCCTTACACCAATCTCATCATTACTTATCTGTTAATTTTTTCTAGTTATGTGATACATATCCAAAGTATCTGCATGTCCCCGCATCAGCCACCAAGACTACGTTAAGAGGTAGTTCAGGCTTTCGCTCCAAAGGCAGATTGCCAGTATTATCTTATCTGTACCATAACAAGGCCAGTATTAGCAGATGCAGTCAACCGTTGTCCGGGTTTAGTGCCCGTTGCGTTGAAGACGAAAAGATGTTGAATCATGTACTGAGAACAAATCCGAATGCAACATTTATGTATGTTGTTGACACCAGGCCTAAGGTAAGTAGGCATCAACTGAAATGTACCAAACTGCGAATCTGCGCTTTAGATTAACGCAATGGCAAATCGAGCGGCAGGAAAGGGCTACGAGAACGAAGCCTTTTATGAAAATATTAAGTTTCACTTTCTGGGAGTTGAAAACATCATGTATGAGAAATAGCCTTCTGAAGGTAGTAGAAAGTAAGTACTACCACTGTGACTTGCGCGAAAATTCAAAAATGTTCGTTTTCGTTGCTTCAGCTTGTGAACAGAAGAATCCAACCATGAACAGTTTTCTCAGTGGACTTGAGTCTAGTGGCTGGGTGAGACACATCAAGTCCATACTTGATACGTCACTGTTCATAGCAGAAGCTTTGGAGGAAGGCATCAGTGTTGTAGTACATTGCTCAGACGGCTGGGATAGAACTGCACAAGTTTGTTCGATTGCAACTTTACTTCTGGACCCCTACTATAGGACTATATCAGGATATCAGGTAATTCATATAGAAACCAATCAAGAACATCCTAAGAACCCAACCATCCTAACAGGCGCTGATTGAAAAGGATTGGCTGGCTTTCGGCCATAAGTTCTCAGACAGATGTGGTCACATTCAGACGGAAAGTAAGGAAATTTCTCCCATTTTTACGCAACTTCTGGACGCCACATGGCAGCTGATGCAGCAGTTTCCTTGCACATTCCAGTTCTGATAATTTTTATTGACTATCCACGACCACGTTCATTCCTGCCAATCAGGCACTTTTGTCGGTAATTGTGAGAAAGACAGGATTGACTTGAGGTATGAAAAATTAAGACAATAATTGAAAGTGAATTCTGACACAACTCAGGAGATATTGAACCAATTTCCTATTTAGAGTGTCGGAACGAAGTTATTCCTTATGGGGCTTGATGGCGAATCACTTGGATGAATACCTAAACCCTTTGTATGATGCTAATGAAACCCCTGGCGCATTAAGCCCTCAATTGATACCACAGAACATCAGGTAAAGTAGGTTGAAAGGGTCTGATATGCTTTATTAGCTTAACTGGATGTGCAGATTCTGGAGGGGAATGTACTACAGATTTGAAAGCGGCGTTCATCCAAGAGAATCAACTGGGGACCTACTAGTCACCACTGCCGATCATTCTTTTTCACTTGATGACCATGTGAAGTATCTGGCAAAGGCAAGGAAACTTTCATAGAACGTTCTGTAAATGTGATGTTTAATGAATGGTAATTGCAGAGAATAACATCGGTGAAAAACCTGATATCCAAAACGATGGAGAAGAAAAAAACAAAGCCGAGTAAAATGCAACTTTGCAACAACGTGCACTTGGATAACAAACTGATGTATGAAAAGGCATCGACTGAATTGGAAAATGCTGACCATGATCATCCACTCAAAAGTACGTTTTTCAACTGTTCACTATCATTTTTTTGCAATGGGTTGTTCTTTAGGTGAAGTATTAAATGGTATTGATGGTCAAGATCTTCCCAAAATTGATGAACTCTCAAAAGACTTTGATTCGGTGGCAATTGACTGGAAGGCAATGAGAAGTTCCAATGAGTGCAGCTGCACTTCAGCGTTCGATCATCTGAGCAAAAAGGTATTATTACCTTTTTTAACCGTTAATTTCACCAACTGAGTTAATAATTTTTAGAATTTCTGTAGAAAATGCGGCGACATGTTTTGTATGAGATGTTTAACCAAGCAAATGGTACTGCCTGGACATACGTCGCAAAAGCCGGTACCAGTTTGCAAACCCTGTTTTGATCATTTAAGTAGTTGGATGCTTAAATGTCGCACAAACGTGAGATTTAGCGAATGTTTTGCTTTATTAACTAGGAGATTTCAGAAATATATCCAGTATTTTAGAGCTATTTGCACATGACATAAAACCGCTAGTCTCGCTTGACCATCTTCTGAATGTCTGGAAAATTTTAGTCATAAAAACTAGATACTCCAAGTAGAAACTGAATAATAACTAGTCATGTTTATTTATTTCTATATTGAATTTTGTCCGCATTCTGGACAGTAAAACGCTTTATAAGTTGAAAAATGGATTATGTGAAAATCATAAGCGGTTTAAAAAACGGCTCACAAGAATCAATTCCGAGTGGCTCAACAGATTCCATTTTGGGCGGAAGTTTTATGATGCGGTATATTTTATTTTTGCAAAGTTGTGCTCTCTTTTTCTGTCATTTCATATTAGAAAGAACTTATACCTTGAATACACTTGATCAAATTTGAATGATTGTGTAATTTTGCAAGCTTAGATAGCAAGTGTTTTTCTCGAATCGGTTAAATACAGTATGCATATCTAAACTTTTTCTACAACTGAGCAAAATAAATATCTGTTGGTTGCATTTTAGGTTTCAGACGTTACAGAACTTTTTCAGTTATTTTAAAATTAATTTAAAAAAGTTGTACATAATTTTGTTAATTCCGGGAAAATTATGTACACAAATTCGCTTCTGAATGATCCCATTTCACTAAATTAATGTAAATGTGCGCTCTTTGAGAAAAGTAGGTTCAAATCAACTACTGAGATTAGTAAAAATGAATAGATTTACGTTACCTCATACTTTACACAACTTATGTTATTTTGTTAATATTATTATTATGTTGCTAAATTGATGATAAATAGTAATAGTAAAGGGCGAGGATCCATATACTGACAACCGGTTTTTCTGGGGATTTTGCTTATAATCACCCAGAAATGTTTGAGGCAAAATGCTCAAAACAATCGGATTATATCAACAGTATCATTTATTATTATATACAGTTTTGTAGATATAGAACTTCAAATTCACAAAATGTTTTTTTTTGGAAATTTAGGTCTATTTGTCGTTATTTAAGAATATGACAAATGCACTTGAAAACTATAAAACACATATGAATGTACTTGTTGTGACTTGTTAAATATAAGTGGGTTCTTCATGTTGCAAAGAAATCGAGCAAACTTGTATTTTTCTTTCATAATCATCAAGTGATTCAGAAGAGTCTTGAAAGCACAAAGCTTTAAAAAGTGTTTGTGTTGCTGTTACTAAAAACACATTAGTGTGCTATACTACAAAGGTAGCACATATTCAATACATATGCTGGATTACTGGAAACCAATTTAACTACTTCAAGGATTTATTTGAAATTCAACAAAAAATTTAACCAAGCCTAATCAACTAGCTTACTTTTTCTTCGAAGGACCCCCCATCTCTCTAGCTCATCCTTTAATTTGTTTAATTCACTGTCGGG